>RJWT010045057.1:0-11684 GCA_004365215.1 Cuniculus paca
TTTTGTGGCACCAGGGAATGAACTCACTACCTTGTGCTTGCCAGGCAGGCACTTAGGCCACTGAGTTAAATCCTCGGCTGATTTCCATCTTCTTAAGTTTGCTAAGACTTGTTTTATGTTCTAATGTGTGATTGATATCAGAGAGTGTTCTGAGGCATTAGATAAGAGAGTACATATTCTGTTGCTTTTGGATAGAATATTCTATATATATGCGTTAGGTCCAGTTAGTGTTGCTCCAGTTTTCTGATTTTTGTATTTATCTTTTATCAGAGTGTTTTGTCTAAGATTGAAATCTTTCCCATTATTGTGTTGCTTTGTATTTCTCTCTGTAGTTATGTCAGTGTTTACTCCATATGTTTGATTCCTCTGATGTTGGTTGCATATACAATTTTTATGTCTTCCTAATAAATTGACCCCTTTGTCGTTACACAGTGTCCCTTTTGTCTCTTGATGCTTTACCATTTAAAGTTCATTTTGTCTGATATAAGTCTTTTTGTTACCACTTACATGAAATTCCTTTCTTCATCTCTTCACTTTCACCTTAAATTGAATTTAAAAAAAATCTATTCAGATACAATTATCTTTCACCAAAACTGAAAGTGTTTATGGATTACCATTCCAGTTTTATGGTATTCACTAGTATCTAAATGTCTCTCTCTCCATACACATTTGCACACACACATATATAAGTTACATATATTATATATGAATATTCTTCATTCTTTTACATGCTTTAATGTTACTGACTGATTTCCATTGATTTTACCTCAAAGAACTCTCTTCACCATTTCTTACAAATTAAGTATAGGGATGAAAACTCCTTTAAAGCTTTGGTTTGTCTGAGACAGTCCTTATTTTCCCTAATTATTTTTCTTTTGTAAATAAAAGATTTATTTTATATATTTAAAGGTATACAGCATATTATGGG
The DNA here is from genome assembly GCA_004365215.1 of Cuniculus paca. Classification (NCBI taxonomy): domain Eukaryota; kingdom Metazoa; phylum Chordata; class Mammalia; order Rodentia; family Cuniculidae; genus Cuniculus; species Cuniculus paca. Next base: position 929 of record RJWT010045057.1, read on the forward strand.
ATACACAGAGATAGTACAAGGATTACTATAGTGAGGTAAATTAGCATATCCTTCATCTCACATAGTTACCCTTTTTTTGTCTTATGTGAAAAGCACCTAAAATCTCACAAGTTCAACAGGCAGTACAATTTTTTACTTATCCTAATTTTGTACTTTAGACCTGTTCATCTTCTGTGTTTTCTGTTTTTTATTTTTTTTTGCGGCACCTGGATTGGAACTTGCAACCTTGTGCTTGCCAGGCAGGCGCTTAGGCCACTGAGCTAAATCCCTGGCCTTTGTGTTTTCTGTTCTGTATCCTTTGAGCTACATCTTCCAACTCCTTACTACACCTTTATAACCACTATTTTTTCTCCACATATTTGATTTTTTAAAAAATGATTTCACACATAGGAGAGATCATGCAATGTTTTTTTCTGCTTTGTCTGGTTTATTTTATTTAGAATAATATCCTTCAGATCATGCTTATTGTGGCAAATGATAAGACCTTTTCTTTAGAGGGGGCTAAATAATCCATTGTAAATATGTACCACCATTTTTACCTATTCATGCATGGATGGACATATAGATTGCTTCTCTATTTTGCATATTGTGAAGCATGTTGCAGTGAACATGGGAACAGTTTTTATGAAGTGGTGATTTCATTTTCTTTTGGCATATAAGCAGAAGAGGGATCATTGGGCCATATGGTAGTTCTATTTTTAATTTCTTTAGAAACCTCCATACTGTTCTCCGTAATGACTGTACCAATCTACACTTCAACCAACAGTGCCCAAGGGTTCCTTTTCCCCTACATCTTTGCCAACATTCCTTATAATTTGAATTTTTTATAATAATCATCCTAATAGGTAAAGGTTCAAACAGTTCATAATTCTCTGATTATTAATGACATTGAACACCTTTTCATATGCCTACTGTCTATTCATATGTCTTTTTTGAGTAATAAGTATTCTGGTATTTGATCTAATTTTTATTTAGGTTACTTTTTAAACTATTGAATTGTATAAGTTCCTTATAAATGTTGGGTATTAACTCCATATCTTTATAAATGTTGAATAATAACTCCATACACACACATATATATATTTTTTAATTTTTTTTTGAGTACTGGGAATCAGGACCTTGCAGTTTCCAGGCAGACACTGTGCCACTGAGCCAAATCCCTGGCCCTTCAATATATATTATACAAATACTTTTCCTAATTATAGCTGGTCCATTTGTTTTGTTGATTATTTTATTTGCTGTTCAGAAATCTATTTTATTTTCATGTATTTATTTTTGTTTCATTTTGTTTTGTTTTGTTTTATTCAGTTATTTTATATTCTGTATTTATGAGTACTGTTATTTGAAGATCTCATGGTTCTACTTTTGCCCTTTATTGCTTTTTCCTACTGTTGTTCATGGTACAAAGTTTACTTAATTATTTTGTAATTTTGGATCATGAGCTCATAGACAATAGAGTTATTAGTGAAAATACAGCTCAGTTTAGGTTGAGAGCTTGTTTTTCCAAGCAGGTTTTGTATTTTCTTTTTGCAAGACTCTCCAAATGCAGTAGGAAGCAGCATGCATTTGTTGTTCTGTTGTTTTTGCCTTGTGGTATTCAGATAAATGTGAACCTTTTAAAGAAGAAACCACAATTAGGATTATCCAAGGATGTGTGCCCATCCACCCCAATCTTTATCATGAATGAGTTTTCCTTATTTGTATTTTCACTCATTAAAATAGCCCTTTATATAATTCTGTTTTATGAGGTTCATGAGGAACAATTCTCTACCTTGTACCAGTCCTGGTTTCAGTGGTAGACAATGAGTTTTCTTTTGAACACTGACTTGAAGAGTGGAGAATGAAAGCTGGAAAATGGATCAGTGTTACTAAGAGAATTGGTGTACTCCTGAAATTGCAGTACTTAGGAAGGCTAAGACAGAAGGGTTGTAAGATTAAACCCAGTCCAGACAACCAAACAATTTAGTGAGACCCTTCTCAAAAAACAAAACACCAAAGGACCTGGTTCTCCCCCAATACTGGGAAAAAAAAGAAGTCATGGTGGAATCTTGGAGAATGAGGCCACAGAGCTAAAGGATAAGGAGAAGAAAAAGTACTGGACCAAGAAGAGAAACTCACAGAGAAGGAAAGAAAAATTGGAACTAGGAGGAAGATTGTATAGTTTTCCTCAAAAAAGAAAAAGGAGTCTATTGATTGGTGGACAGGTGATGAAAAAAGTTGAAAACTTCAAGAAAAAATATTGATTCGATTGATATTTGAAAGTAGTATTGATGAATGTTAAGGAAATAGAAGTAGAGAGAAACTACTATCGGAGAAGCAAAATAATTTATTTTATGTAGTTAAATAAGTAAAAGCTGAAATTTTAACTTATGTTGAAAAACATATGTATTTGGTACTTTCAAATGACTTTATCCTAACATCTGATTAGCAATATTTCATGGTCATTTAAAGGAAACACCCTGAATAGTTAGGTATGCTATTTTAAAAAACCAAGCTAGTTGGATAGCTTAAGGTAAAGTAAGTCACAGCATTTTTCTTTTGGCATTTATCCAGAACCTTTATTTAGGGACATGTCTAAAACTGCATATATGTTTATTCTTTTGAATGGATAATATTAAATCAAATGTGGGCTATATCAGTTAATTTGTGAAACTAACACTGTAGAAAATGAAAGATCATATTCAACACCTCTCAAAATCCCTAATTCCCTTAAAGCCAATCCAGGGTGCACCAAGGAGCAGAACAGTATAAACCACACACCTGAATTACTCGAAAGCATAGCAGAGGAGGTTAGAAAACAGCTCAAGGAGCTCTCAGAAGACACTAATAAAAAGCTAAATGAGCTAAACAAAATGATACAAAACATAAATGACTAGTATACTAAATAAGTAAAGTCCTTAAAAAATTTTAATCAAAAATCCAAGAGATTAAAAATCATATTGAAAGTATGGGCAACAGTATGGACCAATGTAAGAACAGAATTTTAGAACTAGACGATAATGACACCTTCAAAGATCAACTACTCAGAGACACCTTAAAAACAATAAGAGAAAATGAAAAATAGATCAAGCAACTGCTAGATGATGCAAAGAAGACTAATCTAAGAATAACTGGAATAATGAAAAATCAGGAGACAACACAAATGGCATAAAAAAAAACCCTGTTCATAGAAATAATGAGAGAAAATTTAAACATACAGGTAAGTGAGGCATATAGAACACCAAATAGCCATGATCAAAAGTGAACTTCTCCCTGTCACATTATACTCAAAGTTCCGAAAATCTACTACAGGGACAAAAATCTTTAAAGTTGTTGGAGAAAGGCAATGTATCACCTACAGAGATAAACCATTAGAATCACAGCAGACTTCTCTACACAAACTTTAAAAGTTAGAGGACTTGGAGCAAAGTGTTTCAAGTCCTAAAAGATAAAAACTTCCAACCCTTACTTATGAATTCTGAAAAACTTTTCTTTAAAATTAATAGAGAAATAAGGAATTTCCATACTAAAGAGAACCTCAAGAAACTCATAACCACCAAACCAGCATTGCAAACAATTCTAAAGGATATCTTAGAAAGAGACAATGAAGCCAATAATAACAACAAGTAAAAAAGATTGAATATACCTTGGGGGATGAGGAGCTAAGCAAAACAGAAATAAATGGAATCAGCAACACAAAAATAATGCAATGACAGGAATACGTCAATACCTTTCAGTAATAACTCTCAGTGTGAGTGGTCTCATTTCCCCAGTTGGTAGTAGGTATTTCTAGAAACAGCATTGGTCCTGGTCCTTTTTGCTACATTTTGTTCATGGTAAAAAAAAAATAAGTACCTAATAAAAGGGAGTGAAACCATCTTGTTCAACTACAGGATACTTGGAAATCCTAAGGGAATGTATTCGTGTCCACTTAACATTATCTTCACTCCTTGGCCTGGATAATCATTTGTGAGGAGCAAGTTGGTCATATCAATTAGTTCTTAGCATGTTTTCTATTCTCACTTGGTCCTCATCCTGAAGCCTCTTATCCTTCCTCTTTTCCTGAATTTCATTCTAGTTTTGTATCAAGTCCTTCATATAGTGTCTAATATTTCTTGAATTGCTTAGGTTGCATTCACACATCAACACTGGTTTAATAAATGTTCTGAACTCTTACTGTATATCAGATATTGTCTTAGGTTCTGGTACTGTATATCTTACTATATACCAGATACTGTTTTTGGTGCTGGTACTGCATATCTACAGTTGGCTGACATATTGGATGCCAAGTTGCTTTGATCTGCTCTCCAGATGCCTATACTCATTACGAATCACTCTACTTGCTTCATAGGGCTTTGTGAAAAGGCTTCTACTTTTGCCTTTTTTCTCTTGGTTTCTTGAGTTGATTGCCTGCTTTCTGTTCTTCTAGGTTATACCTTGCTATTACAATTAGCTATGTGAGAATTTGGAACCAATATTCTGAGCCTGCAGCCACTGGCTATATATTTCATGGGCCAATTGTTTACTCTAGGACTTTCAAGAATTATTTTATTGGAATAATTCTTCTAGAGGTAGGGGGAGACAGGAAGAAGGGAGAGGAAGGGGAAGTAAAAAGATTAAGACGTGATATGCATATATACCAATTCCTCACAGTGAATGTATTTATTATGTAACAAAAACATGTACTAATACAAAATTTAAAAATTATTCAATGAAATTTATCATCTGTTGCCTCTCTAGACTGTCATACTGTATCTTGTTGATTACTTTGCTGAACCATGCTTATTCTAATTTTCCACACCCTGGTCTGAAATTCTGCTCTGAGCTGGGCCTGTACCCTAGCGTCTCACCAGGTCTAGTGTGCAGGACTAATTCAGGGTCTCCTTTAGTCCCTATTTACTGTGTATGTCTAGACATGCTTGGAAAGCCTTAATAGCAACACATTCTATAAACTGCTTCAGCATCTTCTCCCTCTAACTGTAGTTGAAGTAGTTTTCTAGGTGATTCTTTGCTTGAATATAGTGAAATGTGGTAGAGTTTGACTAAAGTTCAGGTCTATTTGTTTTTCTATAGTCTGTGTTATATGCAGGTTCAAAGTCATAAATGATACTTTTCAGATGTGATACATACTGATATGGAACTGTGTTTTCGTACCATGTTTGAGATAGAGCAAAGATTATTTAAAGGTTTATATAATCAAAGAATTCTTACCTTGGAGTGTTCCTGAAAAATCAATATGGACTTATGTCCAGAATATTTTGGTTAATTTCCTTTACAGAGTAATGTTTTTGGTAGGCTATTCCAAATAATCTGCCTTATGATTTATTATTATACAGTCATTTCAGGATCATCAACACCAGTCTGGCCCATACTTCTCAAGAAGAAAAACACCATGTACTATTTTTCATCATGTCCAAATATGTGATGACTGCTTTTTGAGTAATAGTGGACTTTCCTCACAAGGAAATATATCCATTGGCAACTTGTGAATAATATAAAAAATTTAATACAGTTTCATTTTTCCCTCCTTGCCATTACCTTTATATCCATGCAGAAATAGAGTGATTAAAAATTCTACATTTGTTTAATATTCCATAAAATTTAACTGGCTTGAAGAATCTCAAAAATATCTAAATACTCAAATTTTCTATAGAATTTGCAAGTCTAAGTTTGGGAGGTGGCTAAGTGGAATGGCATGTTCTTAGCTTCCTCAAGGCCCTGGGTTCAATTCCTGGCATGGCAAAAAATAAAAAAAAAAATAAAAAAAAGGAATTTGCAAATCCTATCCTAAATCTGAAGTAGAAAATCAATGTGTAATATTGCTTTCAAGGTTACTCTAGAAATATGTAATTCAAGATAAGAGCTTAGATTCAGCAAGGAATTCTCAAAATGGTTTATTCTGTGTGAAAAAATATGCGGACAAGCAAAATTGGTAGTAGGTGAAATTGGAGACTTCCTGTGTAGTTCCATCCCATCGATGACACTGTTCTTGATTTGCAAGCAGCCTGTCCCTCATTGCCATCTGGCTCAGCCCTGCTCTAGCACCATAAGGTGAACTGAACTGTTAGTGGTAGGAAATAGTGCTCTATATTTGTCACAATGTACTAGCACAGACCCAGAAGTCAACTGCTTGACATTCCAGAAAACATTCTCATGACTATGAGTTAAACTTCATGGAATGTCTTTTTCCAGTGGGTGATAAAGTCCTTTAGCAATAGTTACCTTTTGTGGAAGAAAATCTTGTTAAAAAACAAGTAGCTCCCTGAAATCTTGGAGTTGGTGTTCTTGTTTTTGAACTGGACAACTGGTTTCTCAATGCATCAGATTGTGTTCTGTGGTCACTCTGCTCTCCCACTGTTTTTAGCAATATGTTAGGTTCTTTTTAGTCTTCCAGCCTCCTCTTTTCCTGACTTCCCTCAGTTGATGACCTTACCTGTTAATAAAATAGTAGAAGCATCAACTACCTCAGCTTTCCACCACCCAGCCCACAGGATGGACTTCTACATCTATGCTGCACTGTTCTGAGTCCTTGCTTATGCCTTCCCTTTATGACCAGACTTCTCAGACAGATCCTTGCAATGCTCTGTCTGTTTTCTTAACCCTTAATCCTTTATCTCTCAAATCTACATTCTGTTGGCATGGCACTACAACAGCTCTTGCTGCTCTAACCAAAGACCCACTTTGTTGGCATTCTTCAGTCTATTCAGCAAATGGATGCCAAGTTTTTATCTACAATTCAGACTTTCATCTGGCCCCAAGTATTACTGATGTGAAGTTTCCACTAGAATATCTTAAAGTGTCTTAGAGATCTATGTATCATTTATAGCATTTTACTCCCTCTTAGTCTTCAACTCTCAATCATCATTCTGAATCCATTACCAATTCCAGTAGATTTTGCCACTTAAATATTTATTGAATCTATTTCCCTCCGACTTGGTCATCATGGGCTTGAGTGTAAGACAATGTCATCTTTTTCCATGGTCATCGCAGCAGCCTCTTACTTGGTCCTCTCATTTCTAATCTTATCCTCCAATTGGTTACAATGCAACCAGAGAGTCTTCCTCAAATACAAACATGATCATTCAAGTTCTTTTACTGACTTCCCATTAGCTTTATGATAAATAATATTTTTCATATTGTCTTTGACTTCTGGCTGCCTGGCCACCAGAAGTCTTCTGCCACCTCTACTATGCTGTTATTTCTTTTATTCTCTTACAGTGTATTGCTTCTTTCCGCCACAGATCCTTTGTGCTTGCAGTTGCTCTCCAGCAATGACTTGCTTCCACTGACTCTTTATCTAGGTAATGCCTATGACTTAGTAGCTCTCAGCTCAAAGATCACTTTTCTATGTTATCCTTTCTGATTTTTCAGCCTTCTACCAAGACATTATTAGGTGCATATATTATAAAAATCTCATTTTGAATTATATACTTTTCCTTTTAGCATCTGTTACTGTTTGTAATTATTTGTGTGTTTGATTAATGTCTGCCTCTTTGTTTGAATGCAAATCTTACATAAAGGATAGCTATTTAACTTGTCATTGACTACCCATTGTACCCATTATCAGGCACGTAGTAAATGATGTTGATAAGTATTTGCCAAATTGATAAGTGAATAAATGTATTTTAGTGAATTTAGTCATCATAATAATTCTAAAAGTAAGTACTCATCATTCCTATTTTATAAAAGTAAAAATTGAGACTCTAAAATTAAGTAACTTGCCTGATACCACACAAGTTAAGTAAAAGACCAACCTGGGAATCATTTTTGTATTTTATTTTTATTATATTGTTTTATAAGGATGTGTTTTAAAGGATCTTAATTAGGCTGGGCATTTTGTTTCAGAATGTTACTGTCAAATTAAATAGCTTCTTATTTGTGATGTTAATTATATCATGTAGGGCTTAACTGAAACAAAACAAATGACACAAAAATGATCTCCAGTTTAAACAAACTGAGAATGTGCAAACATATTTTAAAATAGATATTTTGGTCATTAAAATAATTATGTTCAAATGTGTGTGACAACATTAAGTTAAAAAAGCAGAGTAGAAATTTATGTATAGTATGATAATAATGCAGTATTATGTACAGTAACTAATGCAGTATGTGAAAATGAACATAAAGAAAGTAGAAAGAAGTAACTGACTAAGCTATTCTGGGTGATGATATCATGGGTAAATACCTTGAATTTCTTTCTTTTTTGTGTTTTTCTGTACTTGCTCAGTTTTCTATAGGAATATGGTATTATTTTTAAAAAGTTCTCATTTAAGATATATTTATTATAAAAACTCATGATCTTATCTTAATCTTTATAAAATCTCTTTGATAATATTTAGTCTGATTCTATTCTGGTGGCTTACCTGCTGTCAAATCTTTACTTTCTGTTCTGTGATCATTAATTAGTTATCTCTGCATTAAATTTTTAAATCTTTATATTGGTCAAGATATGTTTTATGGCAAGTTGGGATCTGAAGGAATAAACAGAAATTTATTCATTTATTAGTAGGAAATTATTCCTCCACAATGCATTAACACTGAACATGCCATTGATCCAAAATATTGAAGACAATTATTTGCATTATACTTGCTAACTTGTGTGGCTACTTCACATTTACTTATCTATCCTACACTCTTCCCTATAAAAAAGCAAACATCATCTGTGCAGCATCATAATTAGCAGCAGCTCATTGAGACACTTTGGCTCAAAATTCTCCATAATTTGCCTACAGTTCTGTTGCAGATTCCCTTCCTGTAGTTTAGGAAGCCTGGATGAATTTATTTCTCACACTATCTTTGCTTTTGCCCTTGTGAACAAAGGAAAAAGCTTAAAATAGTTCACACGATCTCCTCTGAAGAGCATTCCTTACCAAATCAAGCAACAAGGAGAATTGAATAAAATTTTGCTACAGTTTTTACATGAGATAATTTTATCTACAATTCTGTTATCATGAAATGATCATATGATTGATTGCTTGGTAGCTATCAATAATTTATTAATTGCCTAATGTATTTCAAATATCATGTTAGACCTGGTAGGAATACTAGGAGAGAAAATAAATACAGACTGCCAGCACTGTACAAGAGAACTCTCTGTGATGAGGTGAATGCTCTGTATCTGTGCTGTCTAATACAGTAGCTGCCAATCACATGCTGCTATTGAATGCTTAACATATAGCTGTATGACTATGGATATAAATTAATATTTAAAATAACTTTATTGAGGTAGAATTCAAATGCCATGTAATTTCACCACTTAAAAAGTGTAATTCAATGATTTTTTATGTGTGGGATTTTTCAACCTTCAACACAGTAAATTTTTGAATATTTTTATTACCCTAACAAGAAACCTGGTACTCATTAGCATCCACACCCCATTCCCTCCAACTTTGCTAGTCCCATGCAAGCGTTATCTTTTTTTTCTGTTTCCACTGATTTACCTATTTTAGATTTTTCATATGAACAGAATCACAATATGTGGTCTTTTTGTGATTGGCTAATTTGATCTTAGTTAATGTAAATTGAAGAGCCGCAGGAGGCCAGTAACACCATAGCAAACAAGTGAAGTGAAAAGACCAAAGACAGATGCTTAAGGAATGCTGTGGCTGAGGAGAAGAAAACCCTGCAGAAGGGACATATGGAGAACAGGTCAGAGAGATGACTCGGAACAGAGCCTGGAGATATGACAGTATCCTGAATGAGGGACGGTTAATAGTAGCAGTTAGTGCAGAGGAGTGAAAGCAAGTTTACCTTCTGTACAGTGATAGGAGAAAACTCCTGAAGACAAAAAGAGCATTGCACTGTGGTCTCCTGAGTAAGTGTGGATAGGTGGCAGTTTTATGCCAGGTAGAGGTAGAGGGAAGGAAGAAAAATTCAAGAAAGCTTGAGAATGGTGACAAAAATTGATGGAAATTTTGTCTTGTTGCCGTGAATGATATTTTCAGTGAAGGCTTGAGCATGAACATCAGCAGAAGGGATGGAGTTTGTGCAATTAAGAGATTAAAATGATCAGGCAGGTTCTAGAGGATGTGGGCAGAGGTAGCACCAAGGTTGTCAGCACAAGGGTCACCCCTGCCGTGGAAGACAGAGGTCATCCTTCTCAGAGGCAAGAGTGAGAAAAGAAAAATGTGAAGATACAAAGCAAGTTTCACATAGAAAAAAAGGAATTTCAAAGAGCTGATTTACTTTGGGAAAGTAGAAATGAGGCCGTCTAAGAACAAAGTTCAGTTTCTCCAACTGCATTGTGATCATATATGGAGGGGAATGTAGAAAAGAACTCAAGTGTCTTAGGGCTGTGGGTGGTGGGACTTACAGGCTATTTTTCTCTAGATGAATTTGTCTCCAAAAGGGAGTAGCCATTTTCAGGTACATAAAGCACATGAGGTTCAGAAGATTACATCTGGGATCCTCAAAAAGAAACGTAGCTCCAATATCTCACCCTTCTTTCTTTTCTTCCTTCCTCTTTCCTTGCTTCCCTCCCTTCTTTCATGCTTTCCTTGTTTCTGTCTTTTCTTACACTTTGTAGAAAATAGTTCTTTTTGCCCTACAAGGAAAATTAGAAACAAAACACAGAAATTTGAAAAATTCTTTATTAATTCATACTATGATGAATACAGTTTAATATTATGAATTATAATAAATAGTAGTATTTCTTTTAATTTTTCAACTTAGTAAAAGAGCTAGGAAGTGCTTTGAAAATTGTATATGAAAAAATACTAGACAATGGGGCCAGGGATCTAGCTCAGCGGCCTAAGCGCCTGCCTGGCAAGCACAAGGT
>RJWT010045058.1:0-11683 GCA_004365215.1 Cuniculus paca
ATACAGGACCTATTAAAAACTCATTATACTTCTTGAAGAACATTAAAAAATAAAAATAAGTAGAAAGACCTACAGTATTTTTTGATAGAAAGATACCCAAACATATTAGTTTTCTCTAACCTAGTCCATGCATCCAATTAATTCTCAAGATACCAGCAGGTATTGTGTAACTCGATGACAACTGAAGGTATCTGGAGACACGAATGTTGGGAAACTCTGGATTCCTGTGCATACTGATCAGTCTGGGGAGGACACAGAAGGATCTGTTCATGTGTTCCCCTAAATTGTGAGGCTTGCAAGCTGACCTGAGACTTCCCAGATTTGCATTTCTAAGTAAGTACACACATTATGTCCATGATTAAAGTTGGTAGCAATGTTCAAATTTTCCCATCATGTAGAGAAGTGATTCCTATTTTTTTTTTAATTTTTGAGACAGTCTCATTATGCAGTTCAGGCTGGCCTTGAGCTCACTTTGGTAGCCCAGGCTGGTCTCAAACTTGCAATGATCCTCCTGCCTCAACTGCCCAAATGCTAGGATTATAGGCTTGTACCACCATGCCCAGCTCGAGAAGTGGTACATGCCTATCATCCCAGCACTTGGGAGGCTGAGGCAGGAGGATCACTGTGAGCATGAGGCCAGCATTGTGAGAGACCCTATCTCAAAAAAAAAAAAATCCAAAACACAATAAGACAAAAACACTCACTGGTGCACTGGTCTCATCTCCAGTTCCTGATTTGAAACATCTGGTTAGGGCCCAGGCATGAGTATTTTTAAAAAACTACCAGTGGTTCGATGTGCAACAGGGTTGAAGTTCCATGCTGCAGGGAAACCCAGGGCAGGACTTTCTGAATTTGGCCACAGCCCTGTGGCCATGAATGTAGTGAGTTGAGAACAGCATTAAACACGCAGTCACCCAAATTGGGAAGCCACTGCCGCACATGACTCCAGCGTTTCAGGCCTCCTGAAACACTACAGGAAAATGTCTGCACACTATTAAAGGCTTCTCAAAGTTTAAAAATCCTATTACAATCCTGACTTTTGTTCATTTACTTGTCATTGACTCATTCTTTCATTCATTACGTATTCACAGATAACAGTGCCCATACGTAATTCCTTGAGCTTATCCTGACTAACGTAAGTAGATGCTCAACAAATGTTTGGTGAATGGATGCAAGACTGCATTCATTATTAAGTCGTGCTTTGCCTAGTTCTTCTTAGAGTTATTTTTATAAACTAATTTCTTTTCACTTCAACTGTCCCTGAGCTCCTAGTTAATTGCCCTAGGTAGACTAACCCAGGCATCCGTGGATGGACTGTAGCAACCGAGACTGATGTTCTTCTCTGCTCACCAGCAGGTTCCCATCCAGGATACCACATCGCACACAGGTGTCTCGCCAGAACTAAACTACTCAAGAAGGACAGCAGGAAAGAATTTGGCTGGTATGAGTTGGCTTTATTTGAAGTGAGATATTCCATTAACAGTTTTCACATTGAAAGTCAGGTCTTCAGAAAAGGCCCTTTGAATTCTCTACACAACCAACTTTCAGTGACAGTAATTCCTGGTTAACCATCTTGGGAAAGGTGCTGCAGCAAATATTTAAAAAGAATTAGATCCCCTTACACCAGGTGAGGCTAAAATTACAAGTGAGAAAGAAATTCAGATCAAACAGGGGAAAACTGAAAGGCGTCAACCAGCAAAATCATCTAACCAAATAGACACACAGCACATCTGACATAGAAAATATGATACGGTTTGCTTAGGGAACACCCTGGGCCTGAATGCTGGATTTCAATTTGCCTATAGCTTTTCTACAGGGGCTTTTTTTGTGTGACATTTTACAAACCAATAGCAAAATAGCCTTCGCTGGGGGTTCTTTCTCTCTTCCCTTCATGATGGTGAGGCCGGGTTGCACGACTCAGTCGTTTTCTGGGTTGTTTCCCTCTGTATCCATGGGATTTCTCTTTTGCAAGAGTTGACACAGACAGAGAGTGACAATATCCTCAGTGTCATTGACATTTAGCAGGAGCAAGCTATGGTTCAGACCAACAGCCGCTGGCTCCTAAAGCACCATCCAGAGACGAGGAGGAGGCATTCTTGTGGCGCGAACAGCCTCGCAGGTGAGTGGGCATGAAGATTAGAAGCAAAGCAAAAGTAATAGGCAAAACTTGAAAATTTTCAGAGTTAAAAACCTAAACAGAATCAGAATAAAAGAAGGGAGATTTAGCCCAGAAACAAAACCACCAAGAGGTGATAGGTGACATTGTTAAGAGTCACCAGAAATATACAGAAGATTTTATAAGAGGAGCAAGAGAGACCTGCTTTTTCACATAGTGAGAAGAAGGGGGAAGAATTGGAGCTAGTCTTAAAAAAGTGCATCTTCCCTTCTTATGTTTTGAAGAAACATACATTTAGAGCATCTTCTGTACCATTCAGTTGTTGCAGGATAAATTCTATTTACCCCACATGAGCGTGCACTGACTAGAAAAATCCAGCAAGGCGTGAGCTTCGTCTGCAAGAGGCTACCTTGAAGGAGTCCCTGGCGGAACTGTTTCACCTGGCACCTTTTGGAAACAGGATCATAAAGATGCGTGTGAACCCCTGACCTGGGTGTTCGAGTCATGTTCTATTTATCTATTCCTTTGTGTTCAAATGCTCACCAAGATGGAGAAAGCCGTGCAGTTGCTCCCAGGAAGACCGCGTGTAATGATTTACTGTGTTGTCTACAGAGCAATGGGAAAGGAGAGCCGAATGGATTTGTGGGGATGAATACTTTGTTGCTAGTTTAACACCATAAAAAGTGGAGTACACACCTTGGAGCACAAGGTTTTTAAATCAGTGAATTCTGTATTTCTTTTATTGCTTCCTCCTAAAGGCAGACATTCCAATTGCCTAGCGCATAACACAGATTGAATTGTGAAATAAGTTTCTGTCAACCTGAGGGTGCTAAGAGGGGTCACAAGTTCCAAATGACTTTTCAAGTTTCAAACAACTACCTGGACTTGAAAAATTGGTCTTTTTCTCCCAGGAGTTCCTGCACGGTAGCCTGCACACAGCTCTGATCTTGACAGACTATTATAACTTACAGACTTTTCAGTTTGGGAGAACAAGCCTGGAGCAAAACAGATAAATAAGTAAATACAAATAAATTGCTTTTGCTAAATTTGAGCTTCCCCAAAAGTTGATCCATTTTCAAATTAAAATGTACCCAAAATGACTAATTTGAAAACATGTGCCCACGGGGGCATTGGGAACAGTTGTGACTTGGGGCCTATTCTGAATGCCCAGGGTTCCCTACCAAAAGGGTCAAAACTTCCCACCTTTCACCAGCCACATTTCACCACCCTGTTTTCCTCCTTCTGGCAGAATCATACCCACTTTCAAGTCATGTTATTAACCTTTAGCTACTAACTGAGAAGGCTGTGAGAATCGAGTGTCAGTTGGATAATGTCTGGAGGATCACCAAGCATAGCTGTGTGAAAACATATTCATAGATTTAAAATTCTTATGTGTGCATAATAAATGTTAGAACACCACTGAGCTAAAATTAATGAGTCTGTATTTAAACCCTGGCGGTATTTAAAATTACCTGCCTGATGACAACCTCCGTTAATTACATTAGAAGTATCTGATTCCTTCTCGTGAATTGCCACTTCTAATCCAAAGGGGGGAAAAGATCTAGAAATTTCAAGGTAACAGGTTACCTAGTGGCTAACATCTACCTGGTACCTAAACTAATATTTCCATCCAGAACCACTCATGAGCAATATGTGCAAGAGGTACCTCTGTGTAGAGAGTGGTTCGATCCCCAGGGGCTAGATGTGGACATCGTCACAGTTTACAGGGGCAGAAAGGATGGCAGCAATGTGTGGCTGGCACTGGTATGTGTCTGTGACTCATGTACCTGGGTGTCAGCTTATTCTTCCAGATGGCACCACCTGGTCATGTGTTCTATATCTCCCAAGGACCAGAAAGTTTGTCTCCCTTACATAAGGTGCTAGATTTTTGTCTATTTTTCCTCTACTTGTCTTCATTTTTCCATACTTGTCATTTTTTGTTCCTCTCCACCTACTTGAATGTGAGCTTCTTGAGAAGAACCACTTTTTACTTGATTAGTTCACAGCTACATCCCAAGGCCTGGCCCATAGTGGGCACTCACTCACTATTTGCTAAATGAATAAATAAAAATATTTTCACCTAGACATCTGCCCAGATGAATTTGCTGGTTCCTTTGAGGGACATTTCAGAATCAGTACACATGCATGATATGTACCTGTGCTGCTCTCCTTGGCATCTTAGACTTGAGTTTTCCAGGCTGAAGTCACAGGGGTAATCTCCTCGGAGGTCAGGAGAGCCAACTCCAGTCTCCACACTGTTAGTAACTAGGGCATATGAAGGGCAAATCTATGCTTTAAAAAAGAAATGAAGTTGGCCATTCTGGAGGATGACTGCAAATTGATTGAAGATGAAAAAAGAAAAAATTCAATTATCAACACCAAACAAGCCGAGCTTTATTTTCCAATGAACTGTTTGTTGACTGGTTTGTTGATTCTCTTTGTCAGAACCCCCGCTGCCTTTTGATGTAAATTGCGAGAGCAGAGGTTAACTCGGATCCTGGAAGAGCCAGAAGTGGCTGTCAACCCGGACTCACCGCCACGCCCACCCTACTCACCCCACACCAGCTGACGAAGAGACAGGGCTGGTCCCGCCACGCACCGTCACTGCAGCAGGGCTGCTGTGGTTCAGTCGCCAGGCCCTGTCCTTGGGGGTGCCAGCTTCCCCTTCTGACTTCGGGCCAGGGGTGACATAGAATTGAAGTCTTCGATGGCTTGCTGGTAACCAGCTCTTGGGCTCCAGGACGGTGAGAAATACATTTCTGCTGTTTCTATGCTTACCTGATGTGTGCCAAGCTGCCACAGAAACACAAAGCAAAGGCAGGCAGGTAGAGCAACTGTAAACGGCAGCCTTCTTTACTTTCGAAAAGATGAACTGAGGTAGTATATTAGTCAATAGCTTTTGATTTTCTTTTTATTGTTTTTTGTTTTTTTTTCTGCAGAAACACCTTTGGGACCGCAGCATTTCCCAGCGAACTGCAGGCTCCTGTATTTGCCAATAGCCCCTGCTACCTGCGGTTCGATCTGCGCCATGACAACCCGGGTGAACCTGGGGCTCCTCAGGACTTTGTGCTCTTCGTGCATCAGTTTGCCTTGATACCTTGATTTCTAAATCAAAGGCAACGAAGTCAAACTCCAAACTGACATAAATGAGAAATTGCTGGGTTGGCTCCCTTGACCCAGAGTACCTCGTCTGACCCCCTGAAATAGAACCACTGGGAGGAAAAGAAATTAACTCTCAATATTTTGAACTCAAGGATCATTTTGCCTGCTTTCTGCTTCCCATTTCCTTGTTAATGGCTGTTCTTAGACCACTTCACTCCACAGCTCTTCTCCATACCTTTTCTTTGTCGCTGGGTCATTGTCATGTGCAGCTGTTAACAAAGGAGACTTGGGGTAGTGCAGTGTTGTCCCCTGGCCACTGTGGCCAGTGCTCGCTGTCCACCTTTCCTCCTTTGGAAGCTCAGCCTGCCTGGATCCCTGTAGGTCCCCTGGAAGTCCCTGAGTCTCCCAGCAGGACCAGTAGGGGTGTGTTTTTATTGATCACTGGATTCCAAATCCATCATCTTCCTGCAAGGAATGTACACATGGTGCAAAGACTTGGAGGCAGACAATTTCCTGAGAAATCAAATTGCTGATCACCAATATGCCAAATGGCTCAGCTGGCAAATCGACTTGTTTCACTCTGAGTTTGAGTCGAGCAATTTGTGTTTTTATCTTCCCTGCATCATTTTAAAGAGTCTCAGTGTCTCTACCTCTACAGCAGCAAGAAAGTGCAGGACAGGGGGATCAAGCCATGAATGGGATGGCCCTGGACTGTGTGTTGGAGAAAGAGTTACCCTGAACATATTATTCTTTAAAAAATTTATTCATAGGAAGAATATATTTATAATTCTGAATATTCAAGAATCTATTAAGACATATACTCTTCATGAATATATTTATAAGTTTTTGAGAGGAATACATTTATAGAGAATATATTCATGAAGTACGTATTCTCAAGGAGTAAGAATATATTCACAGGAACACTTCATATTCAGAGTAACATTCCCCAGCCTCAGGATTTGCAGAGACAAATTGGATATTCCTTAACTAATATGAAGCAGAGCCCGAATGAGTAAATGTGGAGAGCCTACCTCTGCGGTTTCCTTATGAAGCACCTCTAGATCCTCAATCTGCGAGGTCCAGATCTCAGGATGCAGATTCTATAGACAAAGATGACTCAGCCCCAAACCCCAGCATGTTTCAAAGTCAGCATTGCTTGGCAAGTGAAAAGTGTCATGGCTCGCAGTCTTGTGTGATTAAGCAGTGAATCTCCTGGAATCTTTTTTAATACACGAGTTATAGAAGGTCAGGCTGTCTAATCACAGAGGGAGAAGAGAGGTGTTCAGACAGTAACAAGACTTTTTTGCTTAATGTCCTAGGGCTGTTGGAAATGAGAGAGAAACTTAATTTTGCAAAAGTAATCTGACATTGCAGACATTCAAAGAGGACAGTCCCCAAAGTCCCAAGCTCACTTGGAATTTTTGCTAACGTTCTAACTTCTAGCTTCGTGATGTGTACTCTTGATGTGTTGCACAAACGGCCCTGTGGGACAGCTCTTTCTAACAACCTAGAGGTTGGGATTTCATGAAGCCTGTTTGGCAAATCTATGCTTTCTCCCTGATGAAACTCATACTCCAGGCGGGATTCAGGAAGGAGGTGGAGGCCAGGGTCCTTCATGCTGTTAGCATGATTTCCGGATGCTGCTTGACCCAGCCGGTGTGCACACACATGTGCATGTGCTTGTCTGTGTGAGTGCGTGCGCATGCATGCGTGTGTGTGTGTGTGTGCACGTGCATGTGTGTGTGTGTGTGTTGGGGTCCTTCTGGCAGAGTAAAGAGCTCCAACTCTCAATGCTCCAAACCCTTCTGGAGAGCAGGAGGGGAAGGGGAAGTGGTCGGAGTAGAAGCCAGATGAGGACAGAGCTGAGCGCAGACCATCAGGCCCCTTAGCTGCACCTGCATTCTCCTCGTGTGCACCAGGCTGGATGCGTAGCCCCTTGAAGGGGAGTGGGGTGCAGAGCTGTCAAGCTGGTCAGGCTCCCTGCACAGTCAGGGTCTTGTCTGTGGGTGACTGCTGCTGCAAGATCAGTCCTCCGGCAGCAGAAAACATGGATTTGTAAGTGTACATAACACCTTAATTCCTTTTTGATCCCCTTCCTTCCTGGCTCCATCTCTTGGTCCCCTTTGAGAAAGATCTGTCTCTCTGCTTCCTGTGATCTACCTTTTATTTTGCTCTTTATACCCTGGGTTTCTCATATAAGAGAAACCATGAGATAGCCAAACTTGTGTGTCTAATAAATAAAAAGAAATGGATTTGTGCTGCTGCTGTTTCCTTGTAGCTGTTCACGGTACCAGCATCTCATGTGTTACATCGCTTGCATTTATAATCATGTGGATATCCCCCAAGTCAAATTTTCAGACCTTGGTATAGGTGACATTTTCTCCTTTGACAGAGATGCCATGCCTGATGAAGACACACTTCATTGTGTGCTGACCAGTGTCAACCCCAACGTCCAGCGCAGAGAATCAGGGATGAGTGCGGCAGACACAGGGCCTGTCCCCATTGACCTCCTGAACTCATGGGGAGATGACAGACAAGCAAAAAAATAGAGCAAAGCACAACAGACAGAGCTGGCTGCGTTGGGGCCTGATGGTAAGGTGTCAGGAAAGGCTGCTGAGGGAGTGCTTCCAGGACACCTTGGGCAGAGGGATCAGCAAGTGCAAGGTTGGGAGGTGGCAGGGTAGGCTGAGTTTGGAGAAAAGGAGTTGAGTGAAGATTCCAACATGGAATCACAACGTGGGATGAGCCAGAGACAGAAGAGAGTGAGGAACATACATGATGTGAGGCCGGCTCTCTGGGATTGGCAGTACAGGAAGTTACAGCACTGGGGCATACAGTCAACAAGGTTAGAGTTCTGTTTCCTGGAATAGGCAGCTCCTTACCACTTACTCGGGAGGAGGGCTGAGCTCCCTTTGAAAGGAAGAGATGATGGGGTATGTGAGTGGAGTGTAGAGGTGTCCAGCAGGTGTCCAGCAGGTGTCCAACAGGAGACACTTGGCTCTACCTCTAGTGATCACACCTTCTTCCAGGAATTATAACCCCATCCAGTTTGCCTGGTATCATTTTTTCGGCTCCAGGCCTTACTGCTGAAATGGCATGGATTAAGTATCTGAACCACAAATCTAGGGCATCCCAAGGAGCAACTTGGAAGTTCATATTAATTAATCTCCAATTTAATCTCTCTAACCATTAACCCATTCCCCGAGGGAAAGCATCCGAAGCAACTTGGTAGTCGGAAGTGCTCACCCTGCTGCAGATGCTGCAGGTGCCTGAATTCCCCCTCAGCTGAACAAACAGGGCTTTGCTGGGGCTGGGCCCCGGGTCACAGGGACACAGCCACTTGCACAGGGGCAGTGTGAGTTCTGTTTCATCTGCTTATTATCATCTCAAATCTATTAAAATTTTAACAGCAGGAGCCAGGATTTTCACTGCGTAGGGCTGTCTACAAAAGGCAAAACGACACACAGAACACGGAAACAGAATTTACATTAACCAATAACATGTGAGAGCTACAGTTAGAGAAGGAGCTAAAGAAGCACAGTGTATGCACATGTCCTTGCGAGGACTCCTACTGTCTTCAGTGCCCTAAATGTTGAGCCAGTCTTGGGGCAGAATCAGCTTTCATAAATTATGAAGGCTCTTAGTGAAGCAATGCATGTGGAGGCTCCTTTACATGGGGTCCCTCTTTCTCCCCATCCCAGTCCGGTGAAGGAGTCTTCACTTCCGTGAGGGACTCTGTGGCTATTGCTAGGGGAAAGAGTACCAAGGTACCAAGAAGTGGAAGAAACGAGAGGGACCTGTGTTTCCTAACTGTGGGTCCAGGGTATCAGACAGAATCACTTACAAAACATGAATGAGCTCGGATCATGAATCAGAATCTTTCAAATCAAACAGATGCTGGGCTCCCTGCCTCAGCGATCTCCCCTTGTCCAGTGTCGCCATCTGTGGAGGTGCACACAGGCTCCTGATGTCCTCATTACACAACTCCGACTTCTCATTAGACAGCTTCCAAGCACGGCAGGAGAAATCAGTGCTCCTGAAATCCCAGTGAGCATGAGTCTGGCCCACCAGCCAGTGCTGGTGTCAGGACGGGTCCCTGAGGTCCCACTGATGGAGGAAGGCCCTGGGGAGGAGAGGTCCCAGCAGCTTCCGGAAATGCCCACCTGACCTTGTCTTGTCCCTCCTGGGAATATTCCTTTACTGGGCTCCCCATATGTCTTGAGACTGTAGCCTGGAAACTGCTGGTTGAATAGGAAGGGAGAGTCCATGCATTATGAACACCTGTGCCTATTATTATTTTTTAGAGCCACACTTTCCTGAGTAAAGTGCCCTCACATCTCCATGGAATCTTGTCCAAAACACCACGGCTTCATCGCTTAAAGACCCACTGCACCCAGATGAGACAGCCGAGGCCTGGCCCAGTCCTGGTAAAAACGTGCCCTGCATATCGATGAAGACTACTGTTTGCTATTTTACCACTTGAAAGACTGATGTTTGCAAATGGAAAGTGACTTCTTTCACAGCCAGGAAGAATGCAGGTGGCTGTGTGGGCTTTGGTCTGTTGGCTGTCACACATCAGAGTTAGGAGGGCCCCCAGCCCGAGAATGACCATGCCTGGAACCCAATTGCCGGTGAAGTCCTCTGCCCTCACAAGCCGCAGACACTGTAAAGGGTCCACGCTAAATACGGTGACAACTGTGGAGCCATTAAAACCAAACCCGTTGGGCACCCACCCTGTTGCAGGAGTGCATGGGTCGCTGTGCCTTGCGAGGCGGCAGCCCTTGATCCCCCGCTTCCTGGCCCAAGGCAGCTTCATCTTCAGCGAGGTCCCGGGAGCTCCTGAATGTCAGGATGGAATTGCAGACCTTCAGAGCTGGGCCCAACTTGATCTTCATGACCTCGATGACGTCCATCTGGGTCAGAAGTAGGAAGGCTTTGCCATCGATCTGCTGCGATCCAATGTACAAATTCAACTAAAACATACCTGCCCCAAAAGCCAGTCCATCCCGCCAGAGCTCCTAGATGCTGGTGACTCTGGGGAGCTGGCAGCAAGAGAACGAGCAGCCCTTTTTCTGTCCGTGTCCCTACCCCATCCACCGCCTGTCCCCCTGGAAACAGAGAGAAGTCAAAGCAGACAGGCGCTCAGGTGTCCACCGCCTCCCGGCTGGTTTCTGCTGGGCTTTCAGCCTGGCTTGACTGAATCTGCATAGAGAGCTTTGATACCGGTGCCATGAATCTCGAGGAGTCTTTCCCGGGAGCTAATGTGCAATGCAGACACTTAATATTATTTATAATGGTGCAATTCATTCCAGGCTTCCAACCATAGCAGAAGTAAGTAACTTACGGTATCACCGCAGGGGGGGGCATCTCACTGTGACCAAATTCATGTCTCTGTGAAACACTGAATGATTTGGGAAATTTCACCGATGGTCGAGTCACAACATGAAATATGATGATAAAGTTCTCAGTTTTAACTTTTAAAATGGAATCTGCCTAGCCCTATATATGCCTATAGACCTTGAGAATCACAGAAGTCTTCACAGCAACTGTTAGTGGAAGTTATCTTTGGCTGGTGGGACAGTGATCAGTTTTCACATCTTCCTTCTAACATCCCTGTGTTTTAAGGTTTCTGTCTAGAACAAAAACCATGATAAACAGCAATGTCTACACAATAAATGTTTTATTCTGTGACTTTGAAAGGTATTTTATTTTTATTTGTTTTGCACAGCTAGGGAACTGAACAGAGAACCTCACAGGTGCTGGGTGAGGGCTCTGCCACAGAGCCACAGCCCCAGCCCCTGCAATGTATTTACAGTGCGTTCAGAATGATTCCTAGCTGGAGGGGAGCGAGTTCTGCAGTGTCCTGTCCCAGATGAGTGTGATGAATGTTTTGCTCATCTCGATGCAGTACTTACTACGCCCTGTACATGGCAGATTAAATCTCCGTGCTGCAAACTTTGAATACATTTAACCTATCGTAAAAACCTTACAAAACCCACACATTTCAGTCTGAAATGCGACAACTTTCCCAAGTCACAGACAGCCAGTGGCCACTGCCCAGAGCACCCAGAAGCCTCAGAGTTGGACTTGCAGGCCCCACAGGGCCATGCCCCTGTGTCATGTCATTTATGGACACAGCCTGGCTCAGCTGACTCTAGCTAAGGGGCTGAGAAGAGAGGAATGAACAGGTTTTTCCTGGCCACACCCTTCTGTTAACCTGGTACTGTGGTTCTGATCCTTTGCAAAGGTAGCAGTATAAAACCAGTCAATGTCTCTCTGCTGGTGGTGACTCTGAGGACAGAAAAGGGGGATCTTAAGAGCCCTAGGACCCAAAAACTCAGTGAGTACTTTGTCCCAACTCTGCATGCTCTACAAACTACGTGCTTTTGAGAGGTGGGTTTTCTGCAAGTTCTAGGGCAAGACAGAGACTCAGATGGGGGTGGGCTGGAGGCTGACTGCCCTTTG
>RJWT010045059.1:0-11676 GCA_004365215.1 Cuniculus paca
CTGAATATGAACAAGCAGAAAACAATTCCATGCCCAGGACGATGTTTAATTAAATATGCATATGCAAATGACGTTGAAACACTTTATGGTCTTTGCAATTGTACTTTATTAACTAGCTGACGATAGTGCCAAAATCTTTATAGAAATGCTGAAAGCAAGCCATTCAAACAGTAAGTGTTTATGGAACCATAAAGTTCTACCTGCTAAGCATTACATAATCCCATGTAATGACCTTAGTCTGATGATACAACAGTGGGGAGGAGAGGACCAAGGATTCTGGTTTTACTCATTCCTTCTACTCAAACATCGACAGAGTATTTTCCTCGTGCCAAAAGATTAGAGGTGAGACTGTAGATACGAGTAAAGCAGATGTTTGCTTTCAAGGAACTTTCAGTCTAATAGTGAAGACAAACAGATCAATAAGCATGTCCCTTACAATGGGACAGGTGCCCCGAAACAGAGTCTGTACCCAGAAAGCACAGTGGGCTGGGAGCTGGACAGAATACAGCAGGGCAGGGGAACGAGGCCACTGAAGGGGGTCTCCTCGGGGCGGTGGCACTTGAGATGGCTGAGTTGGAATGACAGGCATTCACGGAAAGGGAGCCAAGAAAGGGGAGGCCACAGTGGCAAGGACATTTGGGGGCTGCCGCAAGCTTTTCTTGAACAAAACATGAAGGAGGGGTCTTTTTAATTTGCAAGGCATTCACAGTTGGTCAGGCTGTGTGATTACCTGGCTGTCTGCCAGAGAAACCCATGTGTGCGTGCTTTTCAGCCTGCTGTGGGGCTTAGTCAGGCGGCAGGTATTTACTGTACGCCCATTGTGTACATACGCCCTGGTAGGCACATGAGGAAGAAAGGCAAGAAGGAAAGAAGCAGGAACTCAAATATTGTGAAAAATGGAGCATTTCATGTTGAGTGCTGGTTAAAATTGTGGCTTCGTCTGACCCACGGTGAGCAGAGACAATGCAGCTATTGTTGTGGAAGCCAGCTCTACGCCCCATGGCCAGCGCTGCCGCCTGCCTGCCTTCTGTGCCCCGGTGCTGTGGGTCTCACCACTCGTTTGCATAAAGCCTCTTGATTGGGCTCACATCTTCCCATTACCTTAATAAAGACTTGTCATTGCATCAAAAGAGACTTTGGAAATCTTCCTTTTGCAGCTGCTCCTCTTCTAGCAAAGTGACCAGAAGTCACAGGGGACAAGCAGAATCAGCAGCCTGTGCTGTTTCTTTGCCCAAGACTTTCCACTTCTGTCAGGGATATAAAAGAAAGGACCCTGGGAAGGAAGGCCATGAGCAGAATAGCTGGCGATGCTAAACGTCACCATTGTGTCAAGAGCTAACTGACTTCAGTGCTGGGTACTTTTTGAAAAACACTAATTACAAATGATTATCTTGCCCTCTCCTGCAGCCCTGACTGCTATTCCCCAGTCCACCCAGCTCTCACGTCAGTGTTTAGACAAACAAACTCCACCTTCCTGCCATTGCTTCAGATCACAGTCTAACTCTTTCCATTCTCTGCTTGATTTCTTGGAAAAATCATCTCTACTTCCTGGCATCCATAGGATATGATTTTGTGTCTATTGTCATCATTAACCAAAAAGTAGACACAGCAAAAAGCCTGCTCTATATATCTCTCCTCATGGACTTTTATATGGGAGAGTAGCACCAGGAAAACATCTTCTGGTGGATGTCTCGAGGTATTTTGGGGCTTCGGTCTTGGACCCTAGGGTACCCTTACACAATGAGTTAGAATTTCAAACCTCAAAGGGACGGCCCATGGTGAGACCTCAGCAGCCCTAAGTCCCCATGGTCAGGTGAGTAAGGATGCTAGTTTGGGGCAACACCTCTTAAGTCATATAATGGGGAAGATAAATGAAACTCAGACAACTAACACCTTAGCTTAATTCTGCATCATAAAACCTTGTTTTGGTAAGCAAATTGTCTAGAGATAGATAAAATAGATAACAAGAAAAGTAATATGTTGTAATATAGAACATTTAAAGTAAAATGTTTTTAGCAATTAGCATATGGAAATGTTCTCATTATATCTCTTGCCAATTATACTCAGTGTTAGGTTCTGGGTCTCAGGAGGGGCACTGACAAACTGGGATGGTATCCAGACCCTTTGCAAACATCCTTACCAAAGAACTACGCAAATGATGTGGGTCTAGAAAGCAGCATCAGAAGCTGGATCTCTCTCTTTAGTAAAGAGTATGTCCCCAGATTGCCAGAAACTGGCTTTATGTTCCCTAGTCCCCAACTTAACTCTAGCCATCACTAAGATAGGACAATACAGTATCAAAGGAAGAGATCCTTGAATCTCAAGGAGTCCTTGTTTCTGTAAAGAAAAATTCTTTTCCTTCTAATAAAAGGGAAAACATGGAAGGGGAAGGTGGAGAAGGGAATGGGGGGTAATATTTCCTGCAATGCAAGCAATTCTGGCATGATTTCCTTACATCTTTAATTCAGTGTCCCCTGCTGTCCTCAGCCACTCCAATGCCCTTTTCTGGGGCCTCATGTAATCTGCCTTCTAAGAATTTCACTCTCTACATCGTTTATTTCTCCAATCAGAATTTCAGTGACCAGTTACGAATTACCGAACACATACATCAAACATTGATAAACTGAACAATGGCAAGTAGAGGGAAGACTAATGCGATACTTTTATCCAAATGAGAAGATTCTACCTAATTTTCCTTAGGGTAAAGGTTTGTTGATGGAGGTTTTTAAGGTCATATGAGGAAAAGAAAGCGTGAAAACTGAGGAGATGAATAAATTTATAAGAGAGTACTTTGAAGTCATTTTGTGTATTTAAAAAAAGAGCATACAAGGTAATAGATAATAGGGATACTTCCAGATTGTTAAGGTTTTTGGAGGCAAGGATCACATCTGTTTTATTTCACTACACGCATACATGTTTTAACATCTAGAAAAATATCTGATCTATAGTTTAATCACCACAAATTAGTTTTATTTAATGGAGAGTACTGCATTCTTAGGTACTTCTTTGTCTAAATATTCAGTGGTGATGATGGTGAGTTTTAATCTCCCACTTCCCCATATCCCATAAGGATCCTGGAGATGAAAAATACTTGGACGTTTGCAATGAGAAGAGATATAGATTACTTTTGCCTGATCTGTGTGGTTCTCAAAAACTAAATGGCATTTGTAAATCACACGGTCCTCTCCTCCAACAAAGGCAGGGTTTAACGGCCCTAGCTCAACCGACGAGCTTGCATGCCTGACAGTTTGTTTCCATCCCATCTTTCTTATATCTCATTTCTGCTTCTTCCCTATTTCCTTTTGTGGTGTTTCCTCTCCATCTCCTTTCCTGATGCTTCCTTTACTAAATAGTGGAGTTCCTAAGGTCTTGGTCCTAATCTCACTTCTCCTTTACCTCCACCTGTCTTTCTAAATCATCAGGCCATGTCCATGGCTTTAAATACCGAATACATTCTGCTGATTCCCAAATACCCACCTCCAGCCTTGATCTATCTCCTATACTCCAAATCTGTAGACCCAAACCCTCACTGGGCGTTTTTACCCTAATACCTTAGAAGGAAAACAAATAAAACATTGTAATCTGTTCAAAATATACTCCTTTTATCATCACACACTAATTCTGTCCTTAGTCTTCCCTGGATTTATTTATTGTCCCATGTAGTCTGTAGACATATTGGAATACTATAAAATCACCATCTGACTGTTCAAGCCACAAAGCTATTTTTGGGTCCCAACCCACTTTCTGACTCTCCACCTCCAACTCATGAGCAAGCATAATTGTTTTAAGCTCAAAAACATGTTTGTATTTGTTGACTTATCTCCAGTTCTACTCTGAACACGCAAATCACCTCCTCTTGTCAAAACCAAGACAACAAACGTCTCTCTGCTACCAATCTTTCTCCTCAAAGAGCTAGTTTGCTCAGCAGTACCTAGGAAAATAAGAAATCCATTGTGTCAGTGCCCTCTGAGCCATATGATAGGTGTCTACATCATCATTCTTAGAATACAACGACAAAGTGTCACTGTGACCTACCAGGCCAACATGAAGTGTCCCCTCCACACCTATCCAGATTCACTCTCTGGCCTCTCCCAGCTACCTCTCCGGTCTTCCCTTGAGCCCCACACACTGTGTGCTGGGCCATCTGACAGTTTCTGAGACATGACCCAGACTTTCATGTCCTCTACCTTGTAAACTAGAAACAGTACCCCTCTGCTGGAA
The DNA here is from genome assembly GCA_004365215.1 of Cuniculus paca. Taxonomy (NCBI): domain Eukaryota; kingdom Metazoa; phylum Chordata; class Mammalia; order Rodentia; family Cuniculidae; genus Cuniculus; species Cuniculus paca. Next base: position 4,222 of record RJWT010045059.1, read on the forward strand.
TGCTCTTCCCACTGCCACTTTCTGCTTTCTGTTGGTTTGATTTTTGCTTGCTTGCTTTTATTTTGTGTTTGAGACATGGTCTCACTAAGTTGAGCTAAGTAAATTGAGACTGGCCTCAAGCTCATGATCCTTCTGCCTCAGCTTCCCAAGTGCTGGGATTACAGATGTGCACCACTATGTCCAGCTCATTTTGACATATGACACATACCTACATATCTTTTGCCAAAAATTAATAACTTCTTGACATTTTCCCTAGGATTTTAATTTTTTTAAAGAAGAAAAAGGTGTGAAGTCCTCTTGCTCTCATTCATTCTTTTCTTTCTTACTATGAGTAAGGAGTGTTGCTAGTTCCCAACCTTGCGTCAAGTCTCCCTTCCTTTCTAACACAATCTTGACTTTGGCATTCACATATCACCCACCTCCACCCCTTACCCCAAAGCCCCGACATACATAAGCAGAAGCCAAGTGCACTCCAACCATGGCTGGTCATCCAGCAGGGAACAGTAGGCCTCCAGGAGGTCCCTATGCTTGCTCTTGTGCCATTGGAGTCTTGCTCTCAGAAAGCTGGGATGGGACTAGAAGAACCATGGTAAATGAATTTTCCTGCTGGTGCCAAGCACATACTAAGTGACATTCTTGTTGCTCAGTCTTTACTGTCATCTTACCTCACATAGTTGTCTGCTCTTAACTGAAAATATCACATCATAGAAAGAAGAAAACTGGATTTCCTAAATGTTCCCACACCTCTCTGCCAACGCAATAGAACTGGTATTTCCATCTAGAGTCGATCATTTTTGGTAGTGCATTATTTTCTATAGTCATGTTTAAACTCTATGTTACAAAAGACTTATACAGGTCTAAGTCTCTATTCGAACAGATGTTTAAACTAACAATTCAGAACTGACCTCTCTGTTTCTCCTCTCTGCTTGTAGGTTGCAGCATGTTTACTTTCCTGACATCTGTCACTGCGGCTCTCAGTGGCCTCCTGGTAGGTTATGAACTTGGTCTCATCTCAGGGGCTCTTCTCCAGATCAGAACCCTTTTGGCCCTGACCTGTCATGAGCAGGAAATGATTGTGAGCTCCCTCCTCATTGGGGCCTTCCTCGCTTCTCTCACTGGAGGGGTTCTGATAGACAGATATGGACGAAGGACTGCAATCATTGTATCATCTTGTCTCCTTGGATTTGGAAGCTTAGTCTTGATCCTCAGTTTGTCCTACATAATTCTCATCATGGGACGCATTGCCATTGGAATCTCCATTTCCTTCTCTTCCATCGCTACCTGTGTATACATTGCCGAGATTGCTCCACAACACAGAAGAGGCCTCCTTGTGTCACTGAATGAGTTGATGATTGTCATCGGCATTCTTTTTGCCTATATTTCAAATTATGCATTTGCCAATGTCTCCCATGGCTGGAAGTACATGTTTGGTCTTGTGATTCCTTTAGGAATTTTGCAAGCAATCGCAATGTACTTTCTCCCTCCAAGTCCTCGCTTTCTGGTGATGAAAGGGCAAGAAGAAGCAGCTAGCAAGGTTCTTGGAAGACTAAGAGCAATCTCAGACACAACTGAAGAGCTCACTGTGATAAAATCTTCCTTGAAAGATGAGTATCAGTACACTTTTTGGGATCTGTTTCGGACCAAGGACAATATGAGGACTCGAATAATGATAGGTCTAACACTGGTATTTTTTGTACAAGTCACTGGACAGCCAAACATATTATCTTACGCTTCAACTGTTTTGAAGTCTGTTGGCTTTGAAAGTAACGAGGCAGCTAGCCTGGCTTCCACTGGGGTTGGGGTGGTCAAGGTTGTAAGCACCATCCCAGCCACCCTGCTTGTAGACCATGTTGGCAGTAAAACCTTCCTCTGCATTGGTTCATCCGTGATGGCAGCTTCATTGCTGACTATGGGTGTTGTGAATCTTAACATCCACGTGAATTTCACCAATATCTGCAGAAGCCATAGCCCTATTAATCAGTCGTTGGCTGAGCCTGTGCTTTATGGAGCAGGAAACCTATCCGCTGGCAACAATATTCTCAGAGAGCACTTTAAAGAAATCACTTCCCACAGCAGTAGCTCACTTACTCCCATGGGAAATGACATGGGTAAGAAAGAGGAGGTGACCTCCACATTCTTACCAAATGCTGGACTGCACCAAACTGAATACCAGATAGCCACAGACCCTGAGGAAGTCCCAGCTTCTTTGAAATGGCTGTCGTTAGCCAGTTTACTTGTTTACATTGCTGCTTTTTCAATTGGTCTAGGACCAAGTAAGTACTTCATTCTTTATTCTTTTCCTCTCTTCCCTATGAATTCTATTGTACTATTTTTGATCAGAACATTCTACTGCTATATAACCTTGTTCCACGTAAATAGTAGAAGTAAGATGAGGATAATAATGGTCACTAAATGTTTCTGCTAATGTGGAAATATGCTTAACTTATACCTACTTCTGAAAAGCTCAGCACTGGTATTGAACTGAAGGATAAATTTTCCATTATATGTCATTTGAGGATACAATCAGATGAATCAGACCTGGGAAGAAACTTATTTATTTCTCAAGGCCATTGTATTGTTTTGAGAAATCAAAGTTTATGGAGTCCCATTTTCCTCCATGCCATTCCTGAGTTTCTTCATAGGTAAAAGAAAAAAAAATCAAGTGTTTAGCTTTTCTTAAAGACACGATAATGGATGTATCATGATGAAAGGAATTATGAGTTGGATGCATTATTTGAGTAAATTTTACTCTAGTAACCTCCCAGGACTTGTCTCTCTCATGCATCAAATAGGATAACTGGAGTCTAGTTAGTCAAACCTGACACAATTCTCTATTTCTAGTTCCATGACCTAGTTTAAATACTTCTCTTGAGCAAAATCTCTTAAAGATGGATCTGCTAGAATAGGTTGTTTGCTGTAGTTCTATAGTCTTGTATCCTCACACTCATAGTCCAAACCTTCCTGTAAGATGGTTGGGAAGACCTTTTCTATAACTTGCTAGGAAAAACGTGCATAAAAAAAATCAATGATAGACTTTTTCTACCACCACACCTTTTAACCTCTTCTTACTTTTCCTTCTTATTCCTTTCTTCCTTTTCCTCTTCTTGCCTAGGCCCCCCTCTCTATTACAGAATTAGTTTGGAAACTTCTCCACAAGGATCAACAAGGCAAATAAATTGGCTCAGATAAAGAGAAGTATTGGAGACAAGTATGAAAACAAAGGCTATGTTGAAGAGGGCATCTAGTACCAGGTGCTGGATAGGTATTCTGTAAAGAAGGTCACATAAGGGCTTGTTCTAGCCATCCATGCTAACTTATTAACTGTGCATCAGGAGATATGTATCAAATGACTCATTTTTTAAATAACCAAGAACCATACTAGTGCTGGGAAAGTAGTAATGAACAAGGCAGGCTCTGTCCCTGTATTCAGGGAGAATATGGTGGAATAAATGAGCTACACTCCCTCGTCAACTTGCTGTTCAGCAATGGTTAGGATTGGTTTGTTGCCCAATCTCCATTAATTAGTGACTAGACTTACATGTGTTGATGTGGCCTTTCCTTTCCCAACCCTACCTTCTCATAGTTCAACTTTCATGCTCACATCTAAGGTACCAATTTCTAGATATTGATTGGTCAAATTCCATAGATGAGGAAGACCTGATGGACCCTGCTCTTTTCTGTGTCGAGTCAGAGCTGGTAGCTCAGGCTTAATCAGCTGTGGCAAGGTTGGGTCATACCTTCCAAAATGTGGATGACTAAAAGCTGGCTGTCCTCTAACCCCTCAAGTAGATGTATTTCCACATTAAAAGGTGTGTGGGGATAAGTGGAGTAAACATTACCATTCCATCAGCCTCTGATTGTTGTGGCTTGTTCCTGCACCTTGAGCCTACTTATGAAGTCTTAATAATATTTATCATTAATGAACAGTTTCCTGAAAACAAGCTGCTACCATCATCAGGATTCAATTATCATGGGTGTACACCTGTGAGATACTTATGTGGTTATGTTGATACTTTAATGACATTTGATGAAGCATCTTGTGTACATTTTATTTCAAGAAATGTTTTGTAGTCTATCAGAAGGGCAAGGTATGGGTACTGTGTTTTATCTGAAACAACTTGATCTTGTTTGTGGAGCTTTTTTATAGAAATAAGTCCAGCAGGTTTTGTTCATTTTAGAAACTTTGAGTGTAGTCATCAATCTCTTAATTTCCTTTGTCAGAATCTTTTTCCTCCTCTGTGTTCATGATAAAAAAATATTTCCTTTGTATATCAGTTTTCTTCACCTAATCTTTTGAAATATCCAGAATCTACTAAGAATCTGAGAAAAGTTTAGCAGAAAGAAAGAGAATCCCTATAGATTTCAATTCAGAGAACCATCAGGTTGAAAGAGTTTGTGTCATGGTACGTATCATAAAAGACGTTGATTTAAACTTCCAGAAAAAACATATTTATGGTTATGCCACCCTTTTTTCTTTAGTTTTTTGAAAAATGTAGCAAATCCTTCAGTATATTACATATCATTGATATCTGATTTTATTGGAGTTACCCTTTTCAGAAAACCCAGTTTGATTTTGGAAATAATTACTGAAGACTATTTGTTATTTACCTTCTATCAGTCCTTAAATAACATTATTCTCTAATTCTTTTAAAATATAATTTAAGTTTAGATTCAACTGGTGTTTATGGGCAGGTATAATGTCAAACATAAGACTAGGCAATCTTGCTTTGGTCTTAACAGAAATCTTAATGTGTTTGCTTTCCATTGCTGTGACAAAATACCTGAGACAATCAATTTAAAGGAGAAAAGATTTATTCTGGCTTATGTTTTCAGAGCTTTCAGTTCATGGTCTCTTGACCTTGTTGTCTCTGGTGCTATAGTGAGGCAGCACATCATGATGAAGAAGTATGTAGTAGAGGAAACTGATTACCTCATGGTGGCTGAGAAGCAAAGAGTGAAAGGAAAGAAGAAACCAAGGTTTCAGTATCACTTTAAAGGACAGGTGACCTAACTTCCCCAATGACCTAACTTCCTTCCACTAGGCTGCACCGGTGCCAGAGTTAGGGACCACACCTTTAACATATGGACCTTTGGGGGCATTGCAGATCTAAAAATTAGTAATTGTTTTTAGTTCAGTCCTCTTCTTGAAGAGACATTAGATGTAAGAATGAACAAAAGTAGTATTTTGTCCATCCATTTTGAACTTTTAAATGGACCATTCTATACTTTGCTGTGAGGTAGAGATGTAGTTTACCTTTTCCTAAAGTTGTTCTAGATAAATGAGCATACACTTTTTATAAGGCTGAGCTCTAGGAGAAACAAGAAGGATAATAATAAATTTCTGATGTCCATTTACTTGAATAACTCAACTTGATTAAGGAAATGTTGAATGCATGAATTAGTTAGAATTCAAGCTCAGCTGATGTAACAGCTACCAAAATAATAACATTTTAGGTTTCTTTTTCTCTCATTTAATGGTTGGAAATGGGTAGCTCTGGGTGCTAAGAAGGTGCCAAGGGTCAGGCATCAGAAGCCTGTAGTTTTCCCAGACTTTATGTTGGCCAGTACTTTAATACTGGCTCCTAATCTATCATGACAACTATTTAAAAATACTAAGATGCATTTTTAATGTTATTATTCTTTACTAGTAGCCAATGGTCCCTTGGGAATAAGTGCAATGCACAAAGTGCGGTCAGTTCAAGGGAGGTTGGGGAGATAAAGACCTGGGTAATCTGTAACAGTGCAAGCAATGGCACCAGCAGCAGAACCGCTGTGGGTGATGTAGGTAAGGAATTTCATATAGAAATTAGATGTCAAACAACTGTGGAAGAATCTGAGGAAGCAAAGGTCCAGAAATAAATGACTAGAAGGTAAAGGAAAACCCTACTGATCAGGGCCACAAAAGGAGTCTGGTGGAAGGATGTCTGTGGAAAGGTGCTTACTGTGCATCTGATTGTGGCCTGGAGTCTCTGCAGGATAGAGGAAGAGCTGAACTCAAACTAGAGGGAAATCCATGAGAAATGAAGTCCATGAGAAGAAACTGCAGCCTGCATCTGTTCCTTCCTGTGTCAGGTCTGGGCATGTATGCAGGTCATCTGCAGGAAAATGTCTGTCCTTCTTCAGGAACTCTGACAGTGTGCCTGTGACTTTGAAGAGTTATAAGAGGAGATCGGGCTAAACTTATTGCTCCCCTCCTCCCCCTTCTGACATGGTGTGCAAGCCACAGTGGTGTCAGCAACCAGCAGGCACAGGGCTGACGTGTCTCACGGGACTGCCCAGTTCATGCGGGTTTCTCTTCCTGAAGTGTACAAGAAGGGAATTCTGGGAAACATATTCACAGCTTGGTTAAAGTGACACAGCACAAAACTGCTGTAGTGATAAACTCTGGACTCAGATAAAGTAGATACAAATATAGAAAAATGTATTTCAAAAGATTAAGGGTCTGAATTCAATCTTCAGTTGCAGTGATAGAAGTTTTTAAATTAAAATGTTAATTATTAAAATGTATGAGTAGCTTCCATTTCATCCACTTCTTAAAAAAGAGGTGAGATAATGTTAGTAATGTCTCTTGGAGTTTGTTTCTTTAGCTATGAAGCTAAAAATCACTCGTAGGCTAATGCACTGAAGAGGCTTTCATGTTTGTTTTCTCAGGAACATTAATTATCTCCCTTGAGCTGATGATTCTCACTTATCTCCAGTTCTATCATCTCACATGACTCAGTTCCTTTTTTCCCCCAGTGAGTATGAGACTTTTCCACTTTGATGCAACTCTGTCAGCCAAACAAAAAAGCCCTAGTTGGAGTTCTCTTTTGTTTTACACCAGGGTGCCTTACCACTTCTCCTCCTTTCCCATTTCCATGGGCCACTCCGCCAGCCACCCAGGGCTGATGCTTTGGGGCCTTTTCTCAACCCAGTCAGTGAACAAACAGTCCTGGATTTTCCCTCACAAATGACTCCCGTGTTGACTGTTTCCTTCCTTCTTCCGCCGTCCTAGTAGCATTATGTTCTCATGTCTAGGTTTTAGGAGACCCTTGCAATAGTCTTTTTCTTTCCCGGGCTCTTATCCTGCCCATCCAGACTTCTTACCAGTATTGCTTAAACATCGTTTTCCTCATATCAGTCATGCTCCCAAATCTTCCATACCTTCCAACTTTTTAATACATAGAGAAGTCAGATGCCTTTAAAAATGAAAAAAAAAATTAAATTATTGAGTCAAAATTTTCCTTTTATAGAAAGCAAATAAGAAGCTGGAAAGACTGAAGTCACACAGTCTGAAGTCACAATTCCATGCCTGCCACCCATCTTTGAGGGAAGAACTGTGTCTGATTTTCAAGGCCTTCCTTCATCTCATCCAGTTTTCCCAGGGCATCCTTGCACTATTTACATCGTGGCCTATGGAGTCCTGCTCCAGCACCGCCATTGAACTAGAAGTGCATCCAGATGCTGCAGAATATA
>RJWT010045060.1:0-11683 GCA_004365215.1 Cuniculus paca
TGCAATTCCATTCAGAACAACATTAGCATACTTCACTGATCTAGAGAAATTATTCCTAAAATTCATCTTGAACTAGAAGAAACCTAGAATAACAAAGGCAGTTCTGGGCAACAAAGGCAAGGCAAGAGGCATCACAATCCCTGACTTGAAATTGTACTACAGAGCTACTGTGATAAAATCAGCATGGTACTACAATAAAAAAGACCTGAAGATCAATGGAATAGATTAGAAGACACAGCCACAACTACAAACACACTCAGCCACCTTATCTTTGACAAAGGGTCAAATATGTTCACTGGAAGACAGATAGCCTCTTTAATACATGATGCTGCAAAAACTGGCTTTCCATATGCCAAAAACTAAAAGTAGACCCCTGCCTATCACCATGCAATAAACTAAAGTCTGAAGGGATCAAAGATCTAAATGTTAAAACAGAAACTCTAAATCTGCTGGAAGACAAAGTTGGTAGAAATCTTGAAGACATAGGGGTAGGCAGAGAATTCATGAACAAAAATCAATAAATCATACTGTCATATATTTCAATAAATACTTCCCAGAATCAATAACTAGGATCTTGTCTTACTAAAAGTTTTTGCATGTCAAAAGAAATCTCCAACAGAGTAAAAAGAAAACTCATGAATTGGGAAAAAGTCTTAGTCAACTGACCCTCAGACAAAGGACTTCTATCTAGAACATGTGAAGAATTTTAAAAAATCAAGTTCCCAAAAATTCAAAGACCCAATTAAAAAATGGGCATCTGAGATGAATACACACTTTTCAGATAAAGAAATATAAATGGCAAATAAATATGTGAAAAAATGTTCAGCACCACTCATCATTATAGAAATGCAAATTATTATGTCTTTTTTTTCTTTCTTGGTACCAGAGATCAAAATCTTGACCTCACACTTGCCAGGCAGGTGCTTATGCTGCTAAGCTAAACTCTTGGCCCAAGAAATGCAAATAAAACAACACTGAGATTCTATCTCACTCTAGAAAGAATGGCCAGGATCAAGAAATCAACCAGTAACAAATGCCGGAGGGGTTATGGGGGAAAAGGAATTCTTCTCCACTGTTGATGGGAGTGTAGACTTGTGCAACCACTGTGGAAATCAATATGGAGGTTCCTCAAAAAGCTAGGATTGGAGGTCCCATTTGACCCAGCTATCCTGCTTCTGGGCATTTTCCCAGAAAAATTGAAAACATCATACCACAGTGATATATGTGCACCCATATTTATAGCAGCACAATTTGTAATAGCCAAATCTTGGAAACAAGCCAAATGCCCATCAGCTGAGGAATGGATTAAAAAGATGTGGCATTTTTATACAATGGAGTACTACTCAGCTATAAAAAAGGATTGCATCAAGGCTTATATAGGTTAATGGATGCAACTTGAGACCATACTCATAAGTAAAATAAATCAGACTCACATGTGTAAACACCACATTGTCTCCCTAGTGTAAGAAACTGAAAGAGCAAATAAGATCCAAAATCTTCAACAAATATTGTGAAATGGTAAGAAACTGCTCAAAGGATAAAAATATCTGGAATAGGGAAAAAAGAGAAGAAAAAAGGGAAAAGAAAAAAGATATAATTTTTATATATGCATAAGATAGCTAAATGATTGTACTACTAATTCTAGTAATTCTTGGAACAGAACAGTTAATATTCATATAATTAGATCAATTTTGTATGTCTATATCTGATAATCTGAGTAACTCTTTTGAAGATAACTATGCAAAATAACAACCATTATTAAGTTCCTATCATCTTGTTTTGAAAGTCTATATTGCTATTGTTTTGGATTTTTTGTTGTTTGTCTCTTTTTTTTTTTTTTGGTCTTTTTTTCCCTCTTTAAAATAAAATAAAATAATTTTAAAGAAAGAGTGATATTCTTAATCATAAATTTGCAAATATTTCTCAGAGAGAAGCACTTTAATTCTGTTTAAGCAGTTCCAATATGTGTTTATCATTTTCAGGAGTTTAGTTTTAAAAGCCAGAATGAGTAGTAATCATCTCCAAGATCTATGACTGCTATAGAATTGTTCCTCATTCATGGTATCTAGCAAGTCAGCTCTACTAATCATAAGCATTTTTTCCTTTTTCTTCTTTCATTCTTTTTTATTACTCTTCCTCTCTCTTGTATCAATACTTGACAGTGTTACTTATCTTTATTGCTATGCCATATTCTGTAGCAAGAATATAGTGCAGTGGTGGCAAACTTACAGCACACGTGCTGCAGCCAACTTTTGTTACCTTTGAAAGCTCAAAAAGGTTCGTTATCATTAATATAGTGTATACTTGTAGACACCCATTGATAAACCTCATTGTGATATATTTAAATTCATAAGCTCAAATTCCCTCTGAATGAACTTTATGGACACCTTAGATTTGAATACGTTGCCTGTATTTATTAAACAGAATTTATTTTTGTAAGGAATTATGAATAAAACACTCATTTCCTTTTTTTACATGAAAATAAAAACCCACTGTTGTAATTTTATTACTTTACATTTATAAAAGAAAAAATATTTTATGTAAAGTGGAAACAATTGTAATCACTTCTCAATGAGGAAAATCAGCACAGATTGTGTGCAAATATGCTCCAACTTTTCAATTCATTTTCCTATAGGGATTCAGTAAGTAGCAAAGAAAATAAGCAAAGGGGGTTAGCACAAATGTGAGTAATGGCTTCCCCAAGGCAATCATACACACTCTGTGACTCAGCTGTTACCCTAAGCTGTAATATGGAATGTTTTTTACATGCTTATGGTTCTCCAAAATGTGTTGCTTTCAGGGTACATGCGTATACTAACTCAGAGTTCAAAGGTATTAAAATCTCATATTGCATTATGACTGACAAGACTGCCTCTAAGGCTTACTACTCATGGCCTGTCCTTTCTGTCAACTGTAACAGCAAAAGAAGTTCAGGAGGCCCTCAATAGTAGAAACTCATGGGAACCAGAACTTATAAGGCCATTCACTAGCCATTTGGTTCATTTGCAAAGTGAATTTACTAAAAATGAAGAATATTTCAAACATATCTGTTTTGTTACATAGCCAGTAGATCATACCTCTTACCATTTGCAAGTATTGTAGGCATCAAATTATTTAGTCCCCAAAATAAGCACAATTTCTCCTGTGCAATTTGCTGTGGCTATAAAATGTCCCTCACTTGAAAACTGCCATCTTGTTTTGTTCTTTTGATTTGGAAGAATTTAAGAGTGTCTTTTGCATTCAGAGAACCAAATTAGAATGCTTGGAGTAGTCATTTCCATTCTCAGTTCACATGCAATGCTTATCTTCAGATCTGCCCTTTCCATGACTTGCACACACGTGTGGTCCCCATCTAACTGCAGTTTCTTTAAAGGTAGATCCAATTCATCTTTGTGTTCTCACTTTCACAAAAGCCTTTGAATATCATTCATATATAGTACACATTGACACACATATCCTCCAAACAGTGCTGACTTGGTCCTAGGTTCCCTCTGGAGCAATTAACTCTGCTAAGGTATTTCACTACTTAATTTTATAATTACCTTAATACAACTTTACTTTGAATATCATACCACAATTATGAGGTCCTTTAAAATGTTGTTAATATTGCCAGCATTAGTTTTGTCTTATTAAAGTATTTTGGCAATAGGTGTCTGCTTTCCTGTGATACTTTAATGAGCCCAGAGGCTAAAATGTAATTTGCAATTCCAATAAAAGGCTTAAACATTGTTGAGTTGCATTTCAGCAGCACAAAGAGAAAGCCTCTCATTTGGGATTTCCTGGCACACACAAACAGTCTCCTTGCATGTGATTTCTTATGTTTTAAGATGGTAACACATCTCCAAACTGAAATTGATCTGTAATTTCAATTTATATTAAAAATACCAGGAAGTGAAAGCCAAGGCACAGAATTAGTGAGGCAGATGTAATACAAATATAAAATATAAGAAATTTTGTTCTTGTCATCCTGATCTTCACACTTTTTAATCTATGTTTATCCTCCTTATTCCAGTTAAGAACATTTGAAAATAATTTAAGCAACAGAGAAGTATTTTATGCTAAGCAATCAGAAAGGCAAAAGAGAAGACCTAACGACTAAACGTAATATGGTAAACTGGATAGGATCCTAGAACAGAAAAAGGACATTGGGTAAAACTAAGGAAATCTGAATAATGTATGGACCATAATTTTTTAAATGAAGAGAAGAACGTCCTGAATCAAACATTATACCTCATTTTACAAATCTGTATTATATATCATTTAGCATGTTGCTAAATGCCACTTCAGTTTTTAGTAAAATCCCTTCCAAAGATTTGACAAAAAAGGCAGAGCTCTGCGTTCTACTACAGGTGAAAAAAAAATTATAATAAAAGAGACTCATTCCTGTATTACTTATTGCCTTCTTTTTTACCTTCGAGGACATTAACCTATGGTTTGAGTTAGGTTATACCGTGTACTTTGTGGTATGAATCATTTTGCTGCTCATTATCTACATCCTTTTAGGAAGTAAGAACATGTTTCTATCCTTAGCAAAAGCATGACAGAGGTGGAGCATTTACTTCTTTCCTAAAACCAGAGACAAGTTTCATGTTTTATGATCCCATGTCTTACCATTTGTGTAATATGTCCCTCTTTGCTTTCTTTTTAAAAGTTTGTCTTTTCTACCCCATGCTAAATCATATTCTTTATGTATGGTTTTTCTAGATTTCAAATTCTGTATGTCCAAGAAGAATAAAAACAAGTGTCCATGGAAGAAATAGAAATCTCTTATTGCTAGGATTTATATTTCTATTAGAATCTTTTTAACTGATTTTGGGATCATCTTTGATCATACTTTACATTAAGAAGCCACTCTGAACTATAGATGTATTCATGTCAGCCCTCTGAATGATTTATTTCGTTTATCCCTCTTCGGAATCAACACTACTCCCACCTTTCTTCTCAGCCTGCTTGAGGTTGACTAAGTATCTCCAGCAAAGAGAAGTTACTGTCAGAAAAAGAAAATTCTAATTCTTAAACCAAACTAGACTTAAACTGGTTGTTTATCTTTGGGTAAGTATGTTGCCTTGTTTGCATTTTCATTTGATGAGGTGAACCATGTTCCTTCTAAATTTAATAATCCAGAGCTTTTTGGATACAGAAAATAATCAGTAATATAATAAGAAAAGAACCAGAATTAAGAGTTGGTATCAGCAAAACTAGGTGTAGGTCACCATGTTGATTTCTATTGATCCTCTGTTTAATCACAACCACTTCAAAAAGCCACTGTGAACACATTCCTGAGCACAACCACCCAAAAGTCATTTCCTAATGACCCCAACAAGAAATAAATGCTGTCCTTCTGATCTCTCTTAATAATGCCATACACCCTTAAAATTGCTTCATGGTTGCTGCTATTGATTATAATTACTTATGCCTAATTCATCTTAAAGTATACGTGAAAATTAATTTAGCTAATTCTTATATGAACTACTGTGATAATCTTATTTAGGAATAGTATGTAAATCAAAATTAGATTGTACCAATCTGCCTTTCATGCCTGAGAAAATTAAGAGGTTGAACAAATTTTTTGAGAGGCATTACAAAATCTTTTTATGAAGCTTAGAAGAAAACATTAGTATCCAAGCAACCCAGATAAAATGTTTTTAATCAGGCACGCTTAAAAGAAAAAAAGAAGATGAGATATATGCTTTAAAGGAAAAAAATTACTGGTAATTATACCCTACTTTAAGATAAGCAAAACCGCATCTCAGAACCTTTAGTCTGTCATTCATTTACCAAAACGCTGCGAAGGAGGCAAAACTATGTAAGACATTACCTTTTTATTTAAGAATTTTTCCAATGATAAAGAAGATAAAATGGAGAACAAATAATTCTTTACATGGAGTGGAAGGGTAAATCAAGTGCTAGAGTAGTGGCTCAGCTCAAAATAGAATGCCTTTTCAAAGAGTAAGCCCTGCTTTAAACTCAGCATGAGATGGCACATGAGAAAAAAATTCAAAAACAAGGAGCAATTTGGATTGTACTTTAGGTGATGATGCTCAGGACTGACTGCGGCAAGGGAGTGCTGTTTGTGCAAGTGTGTGTGACCATGCATCCTTTCATACTGTATTTGCAGGATATGTGCTTGCCTCTTTAGATTCTGGCTTAACTTGCTTTTTCCTTTGTAAAATGATCAGAAGAAACTAAATCAAAGGATTCTTTTATGCGTCACACGGGATTCACTTGCCAACAAGGAATCATGCAAGAAGTCAGAAGGTCTAGGAGGAGGAAGACCTGGCACTGTGTTTATTACCTAGCTCTTGTACAAGTGATTATCTCAGTCTGGCAGTTTCCTCGAACCAAAACCGTAGATATGTTCAGGATCTACAAGGCGTAATAGAAAATAGTGAATATTTAAATTTTTTTAAATTTACTGCGGTAAAAGGCATATTGCCATTAATCCCTTCTCAAAATATTTGCCCTCACTTCCAATGTTCTTGTCACTTTTGGAAACAGGAAAGAGTTCTAGAAGTTCTCTTTCCTGAGTGTTGTGACTGCCTAGATGTCTTCAAAATGTTAACTTTCCATGGTCATTTTGACTTTGGGAAAGAACCATAGTTATTCAGTGCCAGTGCTGGTGAATAAGGTGGATGAGGACACACCATAACATTGTTAGTAAGTCTATCTTCCACGGAAAGGTTCATTTCTTAATCATACTGGATAAAAACAGAAAAGAGAACTTTCAGAATTGCTTCAGAAAGTGACAAGAACAATGGACTAATGCTTTCAAAGTGAGGGGGTAAATCTGAGGGGGATTATTGGCAATGTATCTTTACTGCAGTAATTTTTTAAATTTAAATATTGACTATATAATTTGATCAAGCCTTGTATGCTCTAGTTTCTTGGCTGGGTTTAGCTCATTCCATCAATTGATCTTTAACTGATCCTTTCATCAAAGCTTTCTTCAATTAATTTACTTCCAGATTCTACTATTTCACTCTTCTACTACACCTTACTCTACAAGATCTAACATGATAGAAAGCCACTTCTGGTGAATTCTTTATAATCTGGATAGCTTAGTAACTAGTTCAACAAGATGTATCTCAAGTTATCCTTTTTTTTTTTTTTTTTGCGGCACCGGGGATTGAACTCACGACCTTGCGCTTGCCAGGCAGGCGCTTAGACCACTGAGCTAGATCCCCAGCCCTATCTCAAGTTATCCTAACATGAGCATGCCATTGTTTTTCTTCTGGAACACTGACTGATGCATATGGTAATGAATGGGTGAGGCACTGGATAGTATAAACACATGGTAAAATAATAACACAGAAATTCTAGGTATTGGGGCAACAAGAATGTGAACTCTGAGAAAGTAGAATATTATACATGTTCACACAAAAATTGAATGACAGAATGCTCAGTGACAGCCTTGAACACAAATGAGTGTGCTAACCAAACTTTGGTACCCTGTTACCATTTTTTATATCTCCTCTCCTTCCTGAGCTCCAGGTTGATCAAAGCTGTGGACCACATGAATAAGGCTCCTTGGACATTGTTTTACATGCACTCTATTCTACAGTGTTCAGTTGAAAAGTTTTTAAAAATAGAATAATTTATCTTAAAATTCATATAGTTCATTGGATCAACTAAAATTGTGTGAAAAATGAGTTCACAGGTAAGTTTTTGGGGGAGGGAAAAAAAACTTTGGTGTTCATTAGATTCTCAACTCAGCCTTTATACTCTAGTCTCCCCCAAACATATAACTACACTAGTTTTAGTGTGAATAGTGTGCTAATTCCTGTTAGGAGTGGCACATTGAACATGGCAGATACATAGTGCACATATTTTGTACTATTGGTTCATAGCACATCAGATTTCACTGCAGTGTTCTTGAGTTCTTGAGTAAAACTAGCTAAGTTCACATTGCCAAACTTAATTAATGATGCTGAACCTTTTCTTTATTTTACCATAGTCTATTTCATGTTAAGAAAAAAAAAGAGAGAGAACAGCAAAATGTCTTATGTCAAAGTGCTGTGAAGGAAAATAGCAAGCTATTACTCAAGAAACTCCTTGTAAAGTGTAAATCACTGTTACCCCATCCAAGAGTATTTTTATTGTAAATGTGACTCTTACTTTTTAATTTAGGATAGTAGATTTCTACTGGTGGGTCCAGGCATCACTGTTTCAGGTATTTTAGTAAATTCTTTTACATCATATGAATGAGTTGTTATCAGCTTAAGCCAACCATGAAACTAAAGGTCTTCTAAAATCCTTCTTCTCATAACTTATGTACAATTAACAATAGTTATGTGATTTTACTTGGAAGTATTTTAAAAATTGGATTTAATGCCTTTGAAAATGTTTTGTCAGGAGTAACATTTTCTAAGTCTTATATTATCAGTTTCACACCTATTATACAAAAGTTTTTGAGGTATTTGAAAACAACCTTTATTTTAATGCTTTGAATCAATTCATTGTGAATCAGAGATACCACCTTCATTTGTAAAGAATTTTAAAATACTCAGTGCAAACTCTGCCTTTATTATTATATGATTTTGTATAATTTGCTAAACTTCTTTCAGTTTCTTCAACTAAACTTTGGATAATAATGAGATAATTCTGTAGGTCTCTTTTATGCTTTCTTTGCACTCTTTCCCTAGCTGTGGACAGCAGCCTTTGGGCTCTTGGGGATGCTTCGCCAAAGCAAAGGTACAAAAACCCTAGGGTTTTACATTCTGTTCAAAAGATAAAAGAAAAAGTCTTTAACCAGAGACTGATGCTTCCTCATCTGAAATCAAATAACTGTCTCTCCAGACTTCTTGTATGCGGTCAGTCTGACACCAGCCTGACAGAGCTTTGTCTAAACCACATCTGTGTTAGGTTTCCTCTCTCCCTATTTACCACTCCCTTAGTGGACTCACAGGAACCATTTTTAATAAATCACTGGCACAGGATCATCGTCTCATGGTTGCTTTGGGAGAACTTGCCCTAAATCATACAGTGCCCAATTCATCGCCTGTAATTGACAAAGAGCACAATAATAATTCTAGTATTACTTTCATTAGCTATAAAAACTAAACTATTTCCAAATGTCTCCATGTTAGGACCATCATATAACTCTTAGAGAATGTGGATCATTAAATTTGAGGATTAATTAGTTGCATTTACCCAAAGCCAGAACACATTTTGTGCATATATCTATGGGATAAAATGTGACATTCTGAGATATGTATATTTTGTGGAATAACTTAAGCTAATGAACATATCCAAGCTAATGAACATATCCATTTAATTTTTTTGAAAATCTCTTTCAGAAAGAATAAATGGAATAGTATCTTGATCAAATTGATACTAAATACCATACCTTTGATAATACTTATAAAAACCTGTCTTAGTTACTTGTCTTGTTGCTGAGACAAAATACCTGATACCTAAAGTTAAAGAAGGAAAGGTTTATTATAGAGATTTCAGTTCAGAGTTAGCTGACTCCCAGACATGGTGGCACGGCAGAGAGCACTGCAAAAGAGAAACAGTTCATTGCAGGCAGACAGCAGCAAAGCAGTGAAGCAGCAAAGAAGCAACAAAGCAGCTGGCAATGACTGCAACCCTCTTTCTGTCCTTTATATTCTAGCCAGGTTATACTTCCTTAGGATGGGTAGCCCTTATACATAGGGTGGACCTTCTTATTATTTATACCCAGAACTATGCCAAACCAATAAGTGCACTAATTTAGTAATTACACACTCTCGATCTCAGACTCACATCTTTAATCCCAGCATCATGCATTCTAGATCCAGCCACCTCTGAAAAGACCCACCTATGACCACACGAGGCATTTTGGGGAAATCTAGACACAACTATAACAAAACCCTACAAAATCTGGTAACTCCAGCATAATCTTGAATTTCAGGTGACTTTTCTTCTTTTAATTAGTACCATTATCTTTATAATTTTTTGACTACTGATTCAACAAAAAATCAAACACTGGGCTACATTTCAATGAATAAAATAAAACTACAAGGAATCTTTATGTAGTAAAAGACATAAGACAAACTTTATTTAAGAGTTTAATAAAACAACTGTAAATAAAAACTCTTAGGTTCTGTTACAAATGTTGACTTCATATGCTCTTAAACTTATTACTTAATCTAATTTTGTCCATTATTTCTTAAAAATAATCTCTGCTCCTCGTTTCAGAGGGTAAATACATTTCAAATAATGATAAATTGATCAAGTCATTCTCCTAGAAAGTGTTATTTGATGTTTTTCTATATATTTCACTAGTAAAATATGATCAACTTTTGTTATCTAGCATTCCCTTATCTTTTAAACAAAGCTCCTCATTTACAATTTGTATTACACGTACTTTTTTTTTTCTCACCTCATTGATAATTATCTGGCTTGCTGATACTGGACAGGGGAAGAAAAAAATCAAAGAACCTTGATGTAAAACCACTGAGAAAAGCAATTTTAAAAGCTGAAAGTGCTCATAAGGGTTACAGTTTGCAAACTATCACATGATGAGAACTCACAGGGAAAAAAATAGGAAATTCTTAAAGCAGAAGGCAAACTACCCATGGCGTCCTCCTCCTACACCTATTGCTTTATCATGGGAGTTGGGATAAGCCATTGTGCATTTACCCATTGTGGGCTATTGTGTTAAACTCTTGCCTGAAATATTTTGTTTAACTTGTATAAGACAAATAAAATATGTATTACTGTTTTATAATTTGCCAAATAAAGCTTAACTTGCCCAAGGTTTCACAAGAAATAAGTAATAGAATGGAATTTCAATCCAGTAGTACAAATTCATAGTTTTTGCTCTTATACAGTGTGATATTCTGGTATGTGGAGAAAAATGAAATGTACGAACAGAAGAAAGGGTATTTGTTTTACATGAACATTGGTCAAAGCATCCGTCACCTTGCAATAATTCTGCATCATATTAATAAGCTTATATAAATTATTTGAAACTCAAGCTTTCTCTCTTCCCAGTGTTATATGAAGTTCACAAAAGGCAGGTGGTGGAATTGGGACTCCTGAAGCTTGTAACAGATTTCACGCTTCCTTCCTTTTACAAATACATCTTTATCCTGCTAACATTAATCCAGAGCCACAATTTCAATTGTTCTATGACCTGGATATTTGAATAATTGACTAAAATTTAATGAGTCACATAAATACTCACTATATTCCCCAATAAAGTTGCAACTTCAAATTGTTATTCCCACAGCACTGGAAGACTTTTGGAAGACATGGACAATAGTTTCTTTTCTTCCTTTCTCTGCTTTTGTTTTTATTTGTTGCATTACATTTGTAGTCAAGTGAAAGAAACTACTAAAAAAATTGCTAAGAAATACAAAAACATTACATAGAAAGCCAAGAAGTAGTCTGGGGAAGAAAAGTAAAATGAAACAGACTACTGAATTTTGACAAAGAAGATGGAATATTTTTGGTAAATCAAAATGATCAAATCTAACATAAGAGGCAGGAAAGATAGTTGAAAATATAGAAGGTAAGTTCTTCACACGTATGGGATTCTAGGCAAGTCACAGGCTCAATTCCAAACCCTAATTTTTGCTAGAGAATCCCAGTTTATACACAATACAAATTCTAACTGGTTCAGCCATGCTGGAACTATGAGGTTATTGCTTATGTCCATATGAAAGAGCTCAGATATAATATTCTAGGCCTGCAGAGT
>RJWT010045061.1:0-11677 GCA_004365215.1 Cuniculus paca
CCGATTGCGAATATAGATGGTTTATTCTTCAAAATGAGACAAGGCACAAAAATATGGGCACAGATCTGGGTGAGAGGTAGATACAAAGGTGGGATAAGGTGAGATTTGTCACCATTTTACACTGTTTCCTTAGAGAAATTGGAAGCAGGGTCATCTCCTGAGCGCAACACAAAGGAAGGTTTAAAGATTTAGTGAGAAAGGAGAAGGTATGAAATAGGAAAACAGGTGAAGGAGCACATGACGAAAAGAGGAATAATTCTAGGGTATACCAGTGACCCCTGTAAGATTAGTGGGAGTGAATTTAAATATAATGAG
Organism: Cuniculus paca; assembly: GCA_004365215.1. Lineage (NCBI taxonomy): Eukaryota > Metazoa > Chordata > Mammalia > Rodentia > Cuniculidae > Cuniculus > Cuniculus paca. The sequence continues at coordinate 316 of RJWT010045061.1, forward strand.
TCAGTATGGTTGTGTGTTTTCTCCAGCCCTTGTTGACTTCATGGTTATAGCTATGAAATAGGCACTAATACAGATTTATCCCTAATTGAGAATGGCAAAGGGGAGAAGCAGGACACTGGAGACAAAGGAACAATTGTGATGATAGTTGTCAGGCCATAAATAGGTAAGGAATCAAGACTCTGAAAAGGTGTTAGGTTCATGTTGTATAGGTTACAGTGATTTTAAAGAATTCTTTTAACTGGGGTACAAGAAGGAATGATCAAGCAAGTCAGAAGGTGGTGGTGGTCAGAGGTAAATAACTGCTCTAACTACTTCCCTTATTATATATTTAATTGTTTTTCAATCCTCGATATATTTGGTATCTAATTATTTCTAACTTTCTATTAAGTTTGGAATGTCCATAATCTTCGTCACTATGATTAGCGATTCTAGTTTTTTATGTGCTACTTTTTACAAGATTGTATCGACCCAGCCTATTACTAAAATTCAGATAATTGGGCCAAGGATTTGGCTCAGTGGCCTAAGCACCTGCCCAGCAAGCATAAAATTGTGAGTTCAATCCCTGGTGCCACAAAAAAAAAAAAAAATCAGATAATCATAGAGACTCTTAATTAAAAGCTGAAACAATGGGAAAACAAAATTTGACCATGTAGTACCAAAAAAATGGCTCTTTCTCAGTTGATAACTGGATAATCACCAAGGTAATGGTTTGATCCCCAAATGTTTAAAAGACTTCAAAGATTTTGAGAACATTTCTGCTCTCTTACATGGAAAATTAACCATATTTATTTCCTGAAAGTTTTAGAAATGAGAAAAAAATTATGCTTAAAATTCACATTCATGTTTATTAGCATAATGAAGTAGCCTGACAATCTTACAAAATATTAGGGATTCTATAATTATTTCCATTTGCTTTTTTTTCCTTACATTTTTTCATGAATGTGTCTTTTATTGTATTTCAGAGAATCAACTCTTGGAATAATTTGTTACACTTTTTTCTAATACTATCTGTGATTGTTTTTATTATTTCCTTTTTTTTTTTTTTTTTACTTTTTATTGTGACATTGTTCAGAAACGAGCAAATAGGAAAACTTTTTTTTTTTTTTGCTGTGGATTGAACCCAGGCCCTTCACACCAAAGTACATCTCCAACCTTTTTATTTTCATAAATTTTGAAATGGAGTTTCACTAAGTTGCCCAGGTAGGACTCAAACTTGTGATTCTCCTGCCTCAAGCTCTAGAATGATAGAATTACAGGCATGAACCGCAATGTCCAACAATTATGAACATTTTTGTGGAATGGTTTTAAAGTATGTTATAGATGTGATAGCACTTCACGACCTCTAACCCTTGTAAACATAAGTGTAATCGCTTTCCCAATAGCATCTAATATCTAACTAAAAATTTGCCAGTTGTCAGAAACTTCTCTTTTCTGACTACTTTTTTAAAACCACACTCCTGTTAAAGAAGATACCTTTCAGTTAGTTTTGTATCTTAAGTCTCATGTAATCTGGAAGAGTATCTCCGTTCCGAGTTTATCCTTTTGGGAAATCCATGGCATTAACTTGTGGAAGAGATTAGGCCGAGCTTGAAGAATATACCATAAACTAGATTCATTCCAGGATCTCTAAATTTGTTTCTCTTACTTATACATTGCATATAAATTGAAAAGTGTTGTGTTAAAAATCTTTGAACTTGAATTTAACAAATTCCTTTCTATCTTTAAATTTTAGTGGATATGACAGTTAAAAGAACAAGTTTAAAAACCACCAGGATAAATCCAGATCATGTTAGAAGTTTGTGTAATATTTCCATATAATTATATTAAGGTTATTCATCATTATCAAGAATATCATGGAAGTGATACTGTGTTCTCATTTTATCCTATCAGATGGCATATAATTTTGATTTTTTTCTTTACTAATGATTATTTTTGACCACGTGGTTGAGATGGTATCAGTGAGGCCTCTTAACTTTGAAGTTAGCTCCCTTTTTCTTTTCCAACTTGTCAGATATTGCAGGGAAATGCTTTAATGCTGTGTAAATATCCTACTCCTTATCACACTTTTGATTTCTTTTTCATTTTTTATTTTATGAAAAAACAAAACATTTTCATAGCTAAAATAATAAAAAATCATAATAGTTATGCTGTGTATCATTATTTTCAAATTAGTTACTCAGTACAAGACATAAATCAAAATTATTCTTACAAAAAAAACAATAACACAAATTTTCTTTTTAACGAAGTAGAATAAACTATTAGTATAAATGAAACAAATTAGCATATATTTTTAAAATCACAAAATACATTATTTGGAGGAGTGTTTAAACTTCCAACTTCCTATTTATCTCTCTTCTCTTTTGCTGTGTGTGTGTGTGTGTGTGTGTGTGTGTGTGGTTTGTCATACAAGAGGAACGATTCAATATTTGAGCTTGTGTGTGTGATTTATTTAACATTATGTGCTCAAATTATATCCATTATCTTTGAATACCTCAAGTTTATTTGTTTGCTAATGTGTTTTCATTGTATATAAATACTGTGTTTTCCTTATCCTTTCATCTGTTGATGGACATACATGCTATTTCTAAGATCTTGCTGTTATAAATTATGCTGCTGATAAACATGAGTGTGGATGTATTCCTGTAATAATGTTGATTTTAACTCTTTCTGGGAGACAACTAGAAGAATACCTGGGTCAGATGGAAATTTCTATTTTTAGTTTTTTGAGGAATCTCCTTACTGATTTCCAGAATGATTGTACTAGTTTATGTTTCCACCAACAACGTAGTACAATTGCATTCCCCCCACATCCTTGCCAGCATTCATTATTAGATTTTTGGATGATGGCCATTCTGGGGTAAGGTGGTATGTCAGTGTGGTTTTAATTTGCATTTCTGTTATGACCAGTGATGATGAACACTTCTCATGTATTTATTGACCTTGGGTGCTTCTTGTGAGAAGCATCTATTCATTTCATTTACCCATTTTTTTTTTATTTCAGTGTTTTATTTTGTGGGTCTAATTTTTTTTGAATTCTTTGTATATTCTTCATGTTAATCCTCTAACTGTGGGACTGCAGGTAAGAATTTTTTTCCCATCATGTAGATTGGGTCTCTTCACTCTTGGTTGTTTCCTTTGTTGTACAGAAGCTTTTTAATTTTATGTGATCTCATGTGTTGATTCTCAGTATTATTTCTTGTGCCATTAGAGTTCTGTTTAGAAAGTCCTTGCTTATGCCTGTTGACTCATTCAAGTTAGCTTTATGTCCTTTTGACAGGTTCTTATAATCTTTTGAATATTTACTTATTAGGGTAAGACATTTTCATACTCACATCCTTCAAAATGCAGTAGTGCAAACATACTTTGCGACTGAACTTCTTAGAAACCTATCGAATTTGGTACTTGATGCATTTTGATGAGAAAATTTTGTCCTAATGCTTGTCATTTGTTTGCTATGCAAAGCACAAGCTAGTACTTGTCAGTGTTTATTGCCTTGTGATGCTGTACCTTTTCCAAGTAAAACAATTTGTTTGGTAGTCATTGTATTGGTACTTATCATACCTCCTAGAACCAATTACATTGAGTACTAAGGTATCACTCTTAATAGCAATCAAATCATTGATTTGGTTTGCTGAAGTACTAGTAAGCTAGAGTTCTAGTTAGTTTCTGTTATATTTCTGTGTGTTTTGTTTGCTTGGAAGGTTGTTTTTATTTTAAAAATTGTTGTGATCAAAGTGATCACAACAGTTTTCTTTTGATGGAGTTTTATGAATTTTGGCACTTCCATACATCTCTGTGATCATTACCACAAACCATTTTTAGAACAGTTTGTCACTCAAAAAAACAAAACAAACACCCTCTTACTATCTTTTATTATTTTTGTTTTGTCAATCTATAACTTTTGGTAGCCACTAACTTGTTCTTCCTCAGTATCATCTTGTCTTTTTGTGAGTGGCATATAAATGCTATCATACAGTGTGTAACCTTTTTAAACTGGCTTTTCATTTGGCATAATGCATTTAAAATTCATCCATACTTCTGAGTATTTGAATAGATCATTCTTTTTATTGCTGAATAGTATTCCATTTGGGTATTTTCCATTAGTGGCAGTTATGAACAAAACAGCTACAAAGATTTGTACATAGATTTGCTTTTGCATAGACATTTGTTTTTATATTTGAAGTGGAATTGCTGGATAGTATGGTCATGGGTGCATATTTAACTTTGTAAGAAATTGCTAAACTGTGTTTCATAATGATTGTATTATTTTGTATGCCTACCAGCAATATAAGAATTCCACTTGCTGTCCATCTTTGTGAAACAGCACTTGGTATGATCATTGTTTTTAAAATTTTAAACATTCTAATGGATATGTAGTGATCTCTAATGGTTTTAATTTTTATTTCCCTAATGGCTATTGATAATGAGTATCTTCTTATGTATTTTTATGTCATTGTTATATCATCTTTGTTGAAATGTCTGTGTTTTTGTCATTTTTTACTGGGTTTTTTTTTTCTATTTTTGCACTTTGAGAGATCTTCATATATATTGTGGATACGAAACTTTTGCCAGGTGTATGTTCTTGTCAGTAATTTTCTTCCAGTTTGTGCTTATCTTTCTAACCTGTTAAATATGGCTTACAGAGCAGAGAGAGTTAATTTTGATATAGACAGTTTCTTTTATTTGGTGACACACTTAAGAATTCTTTGCTTAATCCCAGGTTACGAAGATTTTCTTATGTGTTAATTTTGATACAGACAATTTCTTTTGTTTGATAACACACTTAAAAATTCTTTGCTTAACCCCAGGTTACAAAGATTTTCTTATGTGTTAGTAGTTTTATAGGTTTACATTTATATCAGTGATACATTTAGAGTTAGTTTTTTTTTTTTTTAACAAGGTGTGAGGTGTAAGTCAAAGTCATTTTTACATTTGAATAATATGAATTGTTCCAACATTTGTTGAAAAGAGTAGTCTTTGTTTTACATGTTTTTAGATTAGAAATTAGACACGATTTCTGTCATGTCAGATTGAAAAAGTGGAAACTAAAGTTTTTATTACATGGAGTCATCACTTGAATTTGTTTGGTCAGTTCTAATATTTATATATTAGGTAGAGGTATGTTTGGGAAGAATTATGTCTTTATGGAAAAATATAAAATAACTTTGAAGATCATGCCCTAATTGTAATTACTTTTTTTTTTTTTAAGCAGCACCGGGGATCGAACTCACAACCTTGCGCTTGCCAGGCAGGCACTTAGGCTGCTGAGCTAAATCCCCAGCCCTTGTCTTTTTGAGACAGGGTCTTGCTATGCCCTTCAGGCTGGCCTTGAGCTCACTTTGTAGCCCAGGCTGGCCTCGAACTCAAAACAATTCTCCTGTCTCAGCCTCCGAAGTGCTGGGATTACAGGCGTGCGCCACCAGGCCCAGCCTGTAATTACTTTTTAAAAGAAAGTGAGATCATTTTTTAACCATCCTAAAATGCTTTTAAATTCGTTGTCTATTTACTAGTTACCAGTTAAACATAGTAAACATTGTATTTTATCTTAAATCTTCCACATTTAAAAAGTTTTCATAAGATTTCAAATGTAATTTCAAATTTATTATTTAGTTTTTCTTATGTTTATTTTCAAAAGAAGAGGAAGATTTAATGGCTATATTGAGCTTTCTTTGTAATAAAATGAAGATTGCTGAAGATTAGAAAATCTTATTTCCTTCTAAAAAAGTTAGCCTCTAGTATCTTTTCTCTTTAAAAAATACAATTTACTATGATGAAAAAGGCAGTAACTTCTAGCACTTAAATTGGAGGCAGGGGGATTTCATTTGCCACTATTAATTTTTAATATTTATATAAAATAACCATGTTAGCCTATAATATGGAATTAAATATTTGATGTACTAAAATGTTAGTTTGTAATAGCAAATATTTTAAATGAGTAAGAAGAGTTGGAGTAAAATAACTCTCCTGGGAATCTACATAGATTAAATGATTTTGATCTTTAATAATTAGTGAATAAAATATATACAACTTTTTAGAAAATTTGAAATGGATGTACATGTGGGTATACACATACAGCTTAGGGGTTTTTTGTTTTGTTTGATTCATGGTTTTTTTACATTCTTTCTAATTATATTTTTTCCCTAGAGTAGTGAGTGTCCTCTTTGTTTTCCTTAATCTTCCACATCTTTTGACCCAACCACACACTGCAAGAAGTGTTATTCATAATAAATAAGCTTTTTTCAACATTGCTGACTTGAGATTTTAACAACTAAGAAAAACAATACCAGTGTTCTACTACTTTCCTTCCATTTGTTGAAATATTTCATTTGCATAACTTAATTAACATAAGAGCAAAGCAAAGTGGTAGGGTATTTTGATATTACTATGGGTGTGGAAGTGTAGGAAGTTCCTTTCATTTGATCATGTTGGGTTTATTAATTTATCATTTTAAAGATGCTTTTTATTCTTAAAAATTGATTATGAAATCTGACACTTCTTATAGTCCATGTTAAAAGGTACATTGTGATATGCTTATCACTTATGGTCAAAGAGACCATGATGAACATAAACAGAAAGTAATGATATAATATCTGGTTTAGTCTCTGCTCTGAAGAATTCTTTTTAAAAAGAAAGAGATGTGTAACAAAGTTATTTTTGCAAGGTTACAATTTTGTAGGTTCAAGCTCTTTAAATTTTAGAATCTATGAATTTTTATTTTTTGGGTTTAAGAAAATCTAGACTTTTATTGAAGGGCTATGTATTTTGCTTATTAAAACATAAAATATTAGGGCCAGGGGTTTAGCTCAGGGGCACAAGGGCCTGCCTGGTAAGCATGACATTGTGAGTTTGATCCCCGGTACCAAAAAAAAAAGAAAAAACCACATAAAATATTTACTTACTGTTTTCATTCACCCTTAGAGCCAGTGAGCTCAAAATTAGCTTGGGTAATCCTGTCCCCTAGTTGTACCTCTTTAGCAGTCTAACCTTTTCCACTCATTATCTCAGTGATGTAATTTGAAGTATTCCAATGACTTACACTTAGCAAATGTAGTGATGTATTTTTATAAATTTCCAGTATTCCTAAAAATAATAAACCCGTACTTAGTTTTTTATGCTGTTTAATTAAGGAATATCTATCTGTTCTGCTTTAAAAGTTCACATTATTATATATCCTAGGATTTGTTGCTTTATAAGTTTTTTTATGTTTATTTTATCTTAGAACCTGTTTTCAGAAGAAAAATTAAAATATGCTTTAGATGCTAAAGATGTTTGAAAAATGTAAATCAACAAATTCCAATATATAACTGTTTCACCCTGATACTTGTATGATTAGATTTAGGAATTTGCTGTTTAGTGGGTTCCTATTGTGGCAGAGAAATCTTTCAGGCATGAATTGGTAGTCCAGATCCTTTGAGGTCTGTCTATTCTGACCTGTGACCCCTATTCTTACAAGGTCAACATCTGAGGGCAGGAGATTAAGGCAGTTTAAAGACCAGAGTGGTAAATGGAATGGAAAAATTAGCCAGCACATTTTGGGTGCAAAACATCAAAGTCATCAAATAGTTTGCTTATTTTAAACCTGGCTTATTGGTATAACAAGCTAATTTTACTGTTAGAGGGAATCAGAACAATTTAATAACCATAATTCACTTTGAGATACTATTTATGTGACAATAAAATTTAACTGTAATACAAATTAAGTTCATACAGCTTACTCTCAAAATAACAGGAAATGCAAAACTACTTTGTCACAGTATCCATACGTTTCAGTCTTGGGTCTAGGTAGGGTAATTAATTTAAATTTAAATTGGGAAGACCTTTCTTAGCTTTTGCTATGAAATATTTAAATTTATCAATAATGTAGAATAAAATATATGTGTCAGTCTTGGCTCAATTTATAGTGGCTAAGGATTTAGCGGTATATGTGTACTGTTGATATTTAAGAAAAAATATTTTAAAAGGTCCATCTAGGAAATAGAAGAAGCTAAATTCATCCAATCAAGACAGTTTGTCCTTTTTTCTCTAGAGACTTTGTTCTTTTACATTCTTCATTTTCTTAAAATGTTCTTTTAGGTCTTTTAATTATATGCTTTTCAGTATAAATCTAAAATACACAACGGTAGCTATTCCTTCTCAGTTCCTATGTGTTGGGCCCTGGTAAAAGAATTCTCTACAACCCTTTATTTTACTTGTGTTTGTATCCTGAACAGCTGTGAATTTGCATCTTTTGCTTCCTACTAATGAGTGGCAAGGGCTGGAGTTGAATAACTGAACTGTTGCATCCACATTTTCATTCATCTTGTAGTGACTAAGGAAATTAGTAAAATCAATGGAATACCCAATTCTCCTAGTTCTTCTGCATTTTTTATTCTATTCCAGTTTTTTCTTATTATAGACCTAATTTTAGGGTGGTTTTCCAAATCCTTTCTTTTTGTGATTATTTGGCCAGAGATCTCTTAATGAGGCAATTATAGTTGTTTCCTTCATTCACATTATCTTAGCAGATGCTCTCCCTGCTGTGACCTCTGTTCAGACCAAGCAGACAATGTGCTGCTCTCATCACCCTCTGCCAGACATTGTGTGGTGCTGAGCTTCATTTTGGCACTGCATAGGTCTCTTAAGATGCCCGACGGGAATGGTCAGAAGCCAAGGGGCAAATAATCAGAATTTTAGGTTGATTTTTTTCAATTGCTGTTTTATTTCAGTAAACAGTCAAATAACACCTTGGGTGGGGGGCGTTCTAGAAGCAACTCTGATAACTTTGCAAGCAGAAATAATGGATTTAAGAAGTGACATTAAAAGAAGTGACATTACCAAGTTTAGACAATAGACTTAGTGAAAATGAGATCAAACATCTATTGTATGGTTTCAGTACAAGGATATTGTGAGAATTTGGTAGTATTCAAAACCGTGGGTCATTTCAAAAGGGAGATCATATATTAAGGGAGTCTCTAATATTATGTATTTCTTTAAGTGAACATTATGACATTCATTATAAATTTTTTTATCTTAAACACAAATTCTCATGTTTCTCACAAAGTTGCTAGCAGCCTTTAGTCCCCATAAGGAGGAGGAACAAAGCAAAATCTGTTCTGATAAAGATGAAGGAACTGTGAAAGACTTTTCCACATTTATATTGGAATTTTAAGTTTTGAAGTTCGGTTAAGATAAACAGATTAAGAGCAAGGGGATTTTAATTTGTGTTGGATAGTAATAGAATTGCTCTATTTTATATATTAATTTATGAAATATATAAATTATCTGGTTGTACGTATCTGTAAGAAGCAGTAATTGAGGCAGGTTACTCCTTTGTAGAATCAGATTTATAATGAAGAAATTATCATGTAAAGTAATATTGTTAATATGTACATATTCACACAATGTAGGGCTTTTAAAAAAATTCAGCATTGAATGTAAGCAGGGAACAAGTATTAGAGTTAAAAAATCTTGAAAGGGAAAAATATTCTTATGGTTATCTTTTCTTAAAGATGGTCTAGAATAAAGGAAGAATTCAAGAGTTTTGGTTTCTAAAATGTTTTTAGTCTTGTTACATGATTATTTTGAACTATGGTTAATAAGAAATAAAACCAAATCTTTTCCCCACTTTGGGGAAGCAGAGATATTTCATTTGTTGACTGGGCTATAGAAAATACACAGAATCTCTAGAAATGAAAAAAAATGTACCTACTACCAATCTATCAAAATATATACTTTTTATTACATAAAATGAGATCAAATTATATGTACCATATGTTACTTGCTCTTTCTCCTTTTCAGTTGGAAACCTGAATACAAATTTAGAGCTCTGTTTTCTAAGAACCTTATACTAAGGGCAACTGAATTTCATAACTCTCCTTACTAATGTATAAAGTAGGATATGCTTATCTTTCAAAGAAAGACTTGATGTACCTTATAACCAAATCTGAACCAGGAACTCCATATACTTGCTTCCTTCTCACTAGCTATTCTGTGCTGCCACAAATAAAAAGCTCCATTGATATAGCAAATTTTAAAAAATCTAGGCCATGGTATGGAGCTACTACTAACCCAGTTTCTACTTTTTCTACTTGGCTGATTCCAAACTCTATTCTTTGATTTCAGTATTTGATCTTAGTCCCCCTTGTTTCATTAGCCTATTTAAGAGTTCCCTCTTGGGTTTATCAACATTAACCTGGTGGTGCTACCAATGCAGTAAGACAAGGAAAAGATGAAAGATACAAGAATTGAAAAAGAAGAAACCATATGCTTTGTTATTCAAAGTTAGGAAACCCAAATTATAAATAAAGAGCAAAATAAAAAATATTAGGAAGCAGAGAGATAGATCTTTCTGAAATGGGAAGGAGATCAAGAGAGGGAGGGAGGGGGAATGAAAAAGGAATTAAGATGTGTTGCATACATGTACTAACTACAGGGATGTAAACATTATGCACTACAAATGAGGACTCATAGAGAAAAAAATGAGATAATGTGGTTTTATATCTGAGTCTATCCACAAGTAAATTATTAGAATAATTGGAATAAACAAAAGAATTTAACAAGATTGCAGGGTATAAGTTTGACACACAAATAGACCTAAGAATAATTTAGAATCAGGAATGTAGGAACCATACTATACCCCAGGAACTCGTAATTAGAAACTATTATTTCAGAAGAGTTTATTTGAGTGTTGAGAGGTGCATAGATCAGTGGTAGAGCATATGCTTAGTATGTGTGAGATCCTGTGAGGTAGTGCTAAAAGAAAGAGAATTGGCAGGATCATTTTGCAGTTGGAACATAACTGTAATGTACTACACCTAGAAGTAAATCTGACAGAAATATGAAGAATTTTTATGAAGAAAATGACAAACTTATGTGTATTAGATAATGAGGTCTAAACAGATAGAGTATTTTGTTAATGAATAAGACTCAGGTTGTGTGTGTGTGTTTTTTTTGTTTTGTTTTGTTTTTTGGAAGAGGGATGAGGGGTGGTACCTGCAGTTGAACCCAGGGCCTGGTGCACTCTAACCAAGGGCTGTACCGCACCGCAGCCTGAGAGCCCTTTTTTTTTTTTGGGAACCGGGGATTGAACTCACGATCTCACGCTTACCAGGCAGACACTTGTGCCCTGAGCTATATCCCTGGCCCAAGAGTCATATTTTAAAGAAGGTAATTCTGCATAAGTTAATCTATAAATTCAATGTAATTCTATTGAAATTCCAATATGACGTATATGTAATAAGTAAGTTAACTTACTGAGAGGCAAATAGACTTGTGAAAAAGATAATAAAGTGTAGATCCATAGATATCTTGGTATATTACAGAAATGGCATTTCAGATGTTGGAAAATCAACCATTAGGCTCCTCGGACTAATTAAGAGAAATC
>RJWT010045062.1:0-11680 GCA_004365215.1 Cuniculus paca
CAAAGCAAAGCAAAGCAAAGCAAAGCAAGGCAAGGTAAGGCAAAACAAACCAAGCCCCTGCTTCCTGTTCCATGAGAAACTGCTTAGTGAGAATCAGTATGTGACTCAAATTCTCAAATAGCATATTTTCTGGCCCATATCCTTTTGTTTTCCTTGTGACTACTTAACTATCTTTCATTCATTTCTGGTGCTTATTTTATTTTGGAGTCTTTTGTATTTCTTGTCCTTCTCTCTCCTTCCCTTTTTCTTTTGTCTGCCTCCTTCATGACTAAGCACAGACCACCCAACACATTGCAGCAGGATGCCGGGGAACAGGTTTTGTTTTTTCTGCATTTCCTGACTTGGAGGATAAATTTAACTTTCTCTACCCAATACTGTGCTGTGCACAGTTGAGCTTGGAGCTTTTGCTGCGATGAGTCATTTTTCATAAACACGGATAGTTGAAAGTGCTTGATTCACATTATAACAACAATATGGAAAAAGACCAACACTGAATGAGCTCCAATTTTTCAGATGTTTTGCAAAGAGAGGGGGTTGGGGAATCAGAGTCTTTAGAGAAGTCTCTTGGCTTTTTAATTCTGAGTGTTTCTTTTCTTGATTAAAAGTAGAAGAAGGGAGGATCGTAGCTACATAGCCAATCTCACAGAAATCATCCCATGGTTGTTTGGCAATATTATTTGTGGGGGTGGTACTGCTCCCCACAATTTCTAATATATATATATATATATGATTACAGTCTATTTTATTTTCTAGATTATTTATCTTCATAATGCATTTTTCATTAGAAAACAACATCATCTACACAGTGATAAAATTAAGATATTTTAAGTATTGGTAGAGTTATGTCCAATGAGACAGACAATTTAATAAAACAGCCAAATGAGACCCATTTCAGACTGTGTGGGTGATTCTGATTCTGCTAGAAAAGCATTATTTTGAGGTAGAGGGAAGTTGAGTTTAAGAGCTTTCCATCCATGGAATGCTTTAGACGTTGTATGATAACTACTTAGATCAAATAAAAACAATTACATATTATGTGAGTATTCTAAACTCACATAGCTCTATATCTGTATCAAGTGGACCACAAAGGGAATGTGTGTCATTTATTGATATATAATTGAACATAGATCACAAAGAACTCTACCAATCAAAGTTCAGCTGATTCTATGAAAATTCAGAACACACTGGTCGACTGTGGTAAGAGTATAAAGATGCTGTGATATTTTAAGGGCAACAGAGGTACCAGGGCAGATCTACATAAAACTGTTTAAAATAGGAAGAATCAAATATATGATCTGACTTCACCAGACTTTTACACAGGAACAAAAGTGTATGTAGAACTCTAATGAGGGCCTCTATTCATGCTTAAGTCAAGAGAATTGACATGCCTTATGGGAACTAACTGACTGACAAATTCATTAGGTTATATTAAGGTTTACCAACCACAGGTTTCTTATCCAATATTTATTCTGGCTTCTTGGTTAGCAATGGAAGCCTAGCCTTGTACAGAACATTAATAAATGTACTTATCTTAAACACCACCCATTTAAACCAAATCCTCTAAAGAAATCTTCAAAAGCTGCACTCCATGGCCACTCACATAAGGATGTCTTCCAACTAAAAAAAGCTAGAAAATAGTTTTTAGCTCACATGTTGTGAAATGGAAGAGGATATAAAAATCACACAGTTTAATGTTTCATTTTACAAGTTGAGAAATCAAGATCAAGGGAAAAAAAAGCTACATTACCCCCAGTTTCTAGCAGCAATATACTGGCAATGTACATACCTGGTGATCAAAGAGTTGACCTTTGGTCTTAGACTATTCATTCTTTCTATTTGAAATCTAGCCATGATGTGATAGCTGGAACTCCAGCAGCTACATTCTTACCCTGAGGCATCCTCAAGGACAGACATTGTGCTTCAAAAATTGGCATCCTAGAAAGAGAGAAGGATCTAGAGTCTCTAAGATTCTTGTAGACAGTCATGCAAGCCATGGGCTGCCTGTGTCCTGAAATACTTAGTCAATAATATTTTATTAAATGTAGCAGAGTTACCTGGACTGATAGATAGCATTACATACAGAAAGTGAGAGAAAAGATAATAAGGTAGATATTTCAAATTCATTTATAATAAAAAGAAAAAAAAAGATGACAAGTCTCAGCAGAAACCTCAGCTCCAATTTTTGGGGAGAAAGACAAGAACCCAGCAGGAGCTCTCCATGGTACTGATAGAGGAGTTGTTTAGATGGCCTACTTCAATATACTGCTGCTTGTTTGCCATTTACTATTTTTAGTGTGTTCCTTTTCCATAAGAACATCTTGTAAAGATGGCTGGGCAAAGGCAGAGCCACAGAACTGATTTTATAACCCAACACTGTCTTGATCTTGATTACACATCTTTAATGATAGCTACACTATTAGATACAGCTTTTGTTACAACTGAAATAAACTTGCAGAGAGGGAAGGCTGAACTTTATATCAAAGGAAATCTGAGTTCTAGAAATTTTAAGTACATTACTTCTGGTTGTAATTTTAATAAGTAATAGAGCTGGATGTGCAGACTCTGAAACATGTGAAAGAATTATTTCAGCCAGTCAGTGATAAACAAATCTCTCGATTATGTCATAACCACACTGCAGGCCCAGTAACATATCACAGGCACAGGGATTTTTTTGTTGTTGTTGCAGCACCAGGGATTGAACTCATGACCTTGCACTTGCTAGGCAGGCATTTAGGCCACTGAGCTAGATCTCTGGCCACAGACACAGGGATTTGAAACATCCTTAGACTAAGATTGTAGGTGATAAAATGGAAAGTCACAAAGACTGGGTAATTTGGTCAAAATCAAATGACCAGTGTGTGGGAGAGCTGTGATTCGAATTCAGTTCTTGCTTGTTCCAAAATGCACTCCATTTCCATGACAGAATATGGGTCTTCACATGGGAATCTAGACAGCACACATCTTGAGTGCTGCAGACTGCGGTATGGGAATGAAGCCCACACCCAGGTCTGGTAACTGTGTCACAGACTTTGGGGAAGATAAAGAGAACTAAGCACTGGCCTCAGATCCATCCTGCAAAAGTGGGGGCTATTTACATGAGTCCCTCTGGGAACAGGCAAATGATGTCAGTTAGGGAGGAAGAGAGGAGCTGGCCTCCCTTGGGTTTCTGACAGGTTACCGAGTCTCTGCACAGAGGTGGTCTCCTGGGCCTGAGGCACCAGAGTTCATACCAGTTTTAGAAGAATTACCAGCTTGACCCTCCATTTTGCAGTGCATTCTTTAGACTGTTCAAGTAGCTCAAACTAAATTTGAAAGCCTGCTTGAATAATGTGAATAAAGACACTTGCTGATGGATCGAAATCTGTACTACGCTGCAGGAAAAGCACTAGACAGGGAGGTAAGAAACCTCCTCCTGCTCCCAGCTTGACTTTTAGTTCAATGCTGACCTTGCACAACTCGCTTTTTGCTGGGTCTCATTTTTCTCCCTTTGTGAAAGAAGACATGGTGAGGATGCACTGCCACTCCCAGTTTTTGAAGGACTGTTCCAGTTTTAAAAATGAAGATTCTTCTAGTTTGCACCCTCAGAGTTGGGCAAATCAGGATTGGTCCCCCTCACATTAAGCATTAAGGTCCATTTCCAGTTCAAACATGTGACTCTATGTGCTGTTCTCTCTGGCCTTGGGTTTCCCATGTGAAGATTCCAGATTTGGATTCAGTGGAGGAGCCAAAGCCTGGCATGAACAACCATCCTGGTTTCCTCAGGCCATTCCAGGTTCAGCACCGAAAATCCTATGTCCTGGGAAACTCCTGAGTCCCCAGCCAACTGGGACACTGAGGACCCACGAGCAGAGCCCCCTTCACCCCTAATTTCTCATGGCCCAGACCTAGTGAGGTGCTCTGCTGTAGGCTTGACTGGACCTATCAATCCTTGGCTTTCAAAACACTGTTATCAGGAGTCTGAGCTTACAGAGTTAAGAAGCCCTTGGTAAGGTCCTCATGGGCTCCTCTTCCCAGACAAATCTTTACAAAACTGTGTGATACAACATCAGCAGTCGAACTAGTGCCTGATTGCACACAGACATTTACACAGGGGGAGAGCTCACACAATATTCTACTGAGGATCTTTATGTATGTTCAAAAGTAAGAGAACTGACTTATGATTACGTGAGTTGAGTTGTTTTTATTAACTCTTGGAAGGTGTTGTAGTCAGGTTTTGCAAGGAAATGGATTTAACACAGGATGCATAACTTATAAGATCATTTTATAATATTCACCCAAAAAGTGAAATGCAGAAGAGTGCAGGGGATCTGCCCACACACTAGAGACCCAAAGAATCCAGCTGAAGGCCTGGATCCCATGGCAATGCCCACTATGAGTTCAACTGGAGGCCTAGAGACTATGACAGTGACTTTTGCAAGTCTGTACCAGGGCTCTGCACTGGGAAGGCCCAAAGATCAGTGGTGGAAACTAGAAAGTCTGCATCAGCAGGATGAAGGATCTGTGCCATCAGGCTGTGGGGTCTGCACTGGAGCCAGGAAGCAATGCTCAAGGTAAGGACCAGGGATCCCCTGAAAAGAACTGCAGCCATCCTCAGTGACAGCATGGACATGAACTCCCATGATGAGAACAGCCAAGTTCATGTCAGGAAACCCAGCATGACAAGCTTCTCCAGGAGAATCAACAGCACAACATCTTCCCCTCCAGTTCTCCTCTTCTGCTGTTGGCAGCAATCCTCAGGTATGAGCTTTCCATACCCGGCACCATTTGTTCATCTGGGTGTTACAAACTGACCATTAGTCGATCCATCACAGAAGACTACTTTATGGACTTTAACCAAGAGGCTGGTATCAAGAAGGGGAGACTCATTAGCCCTTTCAGCATAGGGATCAATATAAGCCAGCAGGTGTGTTACTCTTAGGATTCCTAGGAGGAGCCTAAGATTGGGAGCTGAAAACTTGAGGCTGCATGCTAGTCAGTTACTCAGCCTGGGTGACTCAGTTCCAGTTCCATGCCAGGAATCCAGTACTCAACTATTTGTAGTGATGACAGCACTGTGGTAGACTGTATTACTGTTTGGAATATCCCCTGCTTCTTTTTGGGGTGTCCTTGCCTACGAGGACACTTTTGGTGTGGGGAGAATCCTTTCCACACTTCAGCATCAAGCTGAGCTGTGCCCTGTGCTTTGGTCAGGGCAGTGTGAGCAGAAACTGGACCGGGCACTACAGGCTTTGGCAACATTAGTTTTCTTGCTGCAGTGAGACAAGTGCGCAAGTCTGCTGAGGTTGACCCAAGGAAGCACCAATGCTGCCACAGAGTTTCATTGCCTTGCAGTTCTTGAGCCAAGAAGGGCAGGATTGAGGTGTTCTCTGCAGAGTTTCCCACCCGAGGGGCTTGAGGGAGAATCTGTCACAGGGTGCTCCCCTAATGCCCAGTGGCTTGCTGGTGGTCTTTGGCTTTCCCTGGCATGCAGCAGCATCACCTCAATCTCTGCCGTCATCTCCACCTTGTGGTCTTCCTGCGTGTGTATCTGTCAGACAAACTGGATGGAGGGTCCACGCTAATGAGCTCATCCTAACCCGACTAACTGCAGGGAGCTCGTTTCCAAACATGATCTCATTCACAGGACCTGGAGGTGGAGGTTAGTATTTCAACACCTTTTTGAGGGGATCAAATTCAGTCTCTCATATAAACAACCATGGTCCAAAGAAAAGTACTCCATCAGTTCAGATCCTGGGATGAAAGTCCTGTGGAATAGTTACAGTGAACACATACTGATGTAAATGCAGGGATGAAGTTTTCGTGGCTGTGTCACTGTGCTTTAGGTATTGTTTATTACTTTGGGAAGGAAGGAGAGAGAGAAGGAAGAGGAGGAGGAAATGGAGAAGAAGAGGAAGAGGAGGTGGGGGGAAAGGAGAAGCAGAAGGAAGAAGAGAAGGAGAAAAAGGAAAGAAGGACAGAAGCAAAGAAGGAAAGAAGGCAACACAACATTCTATGATATGGCTGTGAGATTAAATTACACAAGGTACACAAAAGAGCACTGTAACTTTCATATCCTCTGAAATAAGGGGTAGGGATGGGTTTTTTCCAGTTCCCCACCAACGTCATAGTGCAATCTCACCTTGTGCTGTTCAGGCCCCCATGACTGAACAAGTGAAGCACTTAGAAGTCAAAAGTCTTTTGGACCCTGTCTCGATTGTTGCCTGTCTTGGGTCTGTCCCTTCTTGATTTTGAGGTTCATTTGCTCCAGTGGTAAGATGAGGGATTTGTACTCTCATAGTCCCAGAGGCCCCTTTGCGGCCGGATGCTGGATGTTATGCTCACATTTGTAGCCCCTTGCTGGATGGGCTTGATCTTCCTGCTCCTGCCCAGGCTCACTTGGTTTCTGAATGTGTGGCTTTTGGAGCTGCCTTGCTCTCTGAAGGGCAGCTGTGTCTGAATAGCTAATGGGTGTAATCAAGAGGCAGCAAATGCTCCCTCAGGAAGATAGGCCTGTGTCAAAAGAAAAGGAGTTATTTCAGAAAGCTGCATCCCAGGAAATGAGTGGATTTGTCTCCCCGAGTCAAGTCGTTGAGGAATGCCTGCCCCAGTGATCAGGTTCTTCCTCCGAGTGGCAGGGACAGTGGCCAAACCTGGCCTGACTCTGAGAAAACAAAAGCCCAGAACACACAGCAGCCCTGATTCCAATGACCTTCATGACCTTCATGACCTTGGGCAATTCAGCTTCTGGGAGCTGAGGTTTGCTTATCTGAGCAGAGAGGCTCAAACAGATGGTTACAAGGACTGCAGAATTTGGGTATATGGCATGGATCTGGACATTTAACATCATTTCTAAATGCCCTTTTTAAAGGAGTGCATGCTCAAGCAGAGAGTGGACTCTAGGGTAAGCCACGGGCTTTAATCCAGGCCTTGCGCTCACCCTGGGCGAATCACTTCATGCCTTAGGGCTCCAGTTTACTTCTCTGGGAAACAGGGGCAATCGTGCTCACCACAGAGAGTTGGTGAAATCATGAAGTGAACTCTTGGCAGAGTTCTCTATACAACTTCTATATTTTCTTGACTTTTGATAGACTTGACTATAACAAAATTAAAACAAGGAAGGAAGTTTTGGCATTGTTGAGCTCCTGAGTTTACACATGAGATAACTGAAATGGAAAAGGAAATTTAATGTCTTGACCGGGGTCACACAGCTAGGGATATGAGTGAGATTACAGCACAGGTTTCCTGATCTTTCCACCTCACTAACCCTTTCAGTGAACATATTCAGTCCCAAAAATATAGAAACCAAGAGATAGATCATGTATAAAATCCAGACTTAGGAAACCCAGGTGCTACCTTTTTCATTCCTTCCCCATGTCAAACCAATAGTTGATTGAAAAGATTAACTAATGTAATAAAGTCAGGACTTCCTCGTAATGTGGTTTACTTTGGATCTAATTTTTATTCTTGATAGATAACATCTATTTTATCATACAAAAATATTTTATAATTTCTGTTTTTTCATTTTTTTCCCACTGGAACTTTGAAATGTTGGTAAGATACTTGGTAGGTGGGCAGAGAGGTTAGAACTCAAGGCAGGATTGTACAGGGAATTTTTGTGAAAAGCCTTCATGGTTATTTATAATTTCCTCTCTTTACCACCAGCACTCCAGCCAAACTCATTACATCCTGGAGAATCTTAGGAATTTCCTTGCCCCTTTGTGGAACACTCTAGAAATAGCTAAGAGAGTCTTTAATTTGGGAGAGGGGATGAAGAAATGAATGGTAAGAATCATGTTCTCTCTTTCTCTCCTGATGTACCCTACTGGCTCTTGTGCAGTTTTAGGAGTTTGGGGGAGATGATATCTATCATTTTCCCTACTTTACTTCCATCCTGGGAGAAAGAGATTGTTATGGTTTAGATCTAAGATATTTCCCTGAAGTCTCTTGTGTTTGGAAGGTGATGGATCACAGAGTGCTGTGCTCATCAGTGGATCTGTCATGGATGAGTCCTTGACTGAATATGCTGTTGGAGGTGGTCACTGGTGTATGACCTGGACGGGTGTGTTCTTGTCCCATTACTTCCTTCTATCTCTGCTTCCTTCCTGCCACAAGGTGACCACCTTTCCTCTCCTATGCCCTTCCACCATGACTTTTGTGCCTTGGATCAGCCAACCATGGACTAAACCCACAGCAAACTGTGAGCCAAACAAACCTTTCCTTCTATGGATGTCAGGTCTTGTCTTAGTGATGGTAAAATAACTAATCACAGACACTTACCTGGTTAATGTAATTAGAGGAAAATTTCTTGCAGATGTGAAAGTCCCTCCCTCTCTCTCTTGCTTACATGTCATATGGGTCTCCAAATTCTCTCCCATCTGATAAGTCATGAAGAAAAGCTCTGCTATGACATGGGGAGCACAAGATGCCCCCAAAACTCTATATGGGACTGAATGCATAAATTCAGCTGCGGGGGGGGGGAGTAGACTATGAAGCACACTGTGGTCTGTGTCCAAACCAAGTTTGCTGATCCATTTACCTGGGATCAAGCTTCTGTTTTTACCCCAACTCCTGTTTATGTGTTTCAGCTCATTCAGATGAGCTGAGGTGGAGATATCCCCCACACCTCACCCCTCTTAGCTTGCATAGAAACCCAAGTGAAGAGAGAAAGCTGTGCAAGAGTTATGTTTTCAACAACAGTGATTCTGCAAATATCCAACTCATCCATTTTAAGCCATTGTGACATCCTATAACCTGAGAAGTAGTGAGAGATGAGCAGCTGCCTTGATAACTTAGATATGTGTCTTCCCTCCCCTACCTTTCTTTCTCAAGACAACTTCTCTAGTTCCCTGAACAAAATGAACCTCCTGCTTTGAATTCACAGTGCCTTATCCATCCTCCTCTGCATTCTCCAATGCAACCAAGGTTGGTTGTGAATTTATTCTGGTGACCTTCTGTGATCTTGGGTTTGTATTCAGCACATGATATATTTCTTTCTAAATCTGATCAATATGCAGTGAAATACAGTGGCCATTTGTATTAATTAATATAGATCAGAAGAGAATAGAATTCACAAAAGAGACTATTAAGGCAGGTAATTTATCTAATTATGAAAGTCGTATTAGGCTGCCATTGACTGAATACTCTAATTGTGGTCCAATAAGAGACCCAAGTTGCTCTGTTCTATTTCTGTTCAACAATATTAGATATTTCTCTGACTTATTTTAATTTAAACTTTTTATTTTCTCTGAAAAATCCTCCTAAATTACTGCTATGTCTATTTCTACAATCCAGTGATCAGTTCAATTATGACTAGTATTAATAATTGTTAGAGGTCAAGATGTTAAAGATGGAATCACAGAATTCAGAGTATGTGCTACAACTCTCATGAAATACATGGAAAAAATAAGAACCAGAAAAAAATTAACTTTCAAAGGCAGAAGGTAATTAGTTGGCACTAGACTAAAACTAAAGCCTTACTCAATATAAAACTGACATCTAACTTTTTATTCAGTAGGAATATTTGGATTCAGCAATTGAAACAAAGACAGGAAAACCTGTCTCCCAAAAGACATGCATTTCTCTTTCTACATTTTTCTTCAGCCTCTTTTCATCCCATTGGTTCATTTTGAAATTCTGTCTAATCATTCTGCCATTTAGCCAATATCTCTCTGACTGTTCCCTGCATGCCAAGTGCGGTCAACCATAAGGATGAAGAGGAAATTAAGACCTGGGTCTTGGTACTGTGTACCCAAAAAGCCACACTGTTGTGTACACAGATAAGTAGGGTAGATGGTCCGAGGATTTTTAAAGAAGGTGCATAGAGATGGAGCATTGAGAACAATTTTAAAAGCTAGGGTAGGTTTGCTTTAAGAGGTCTTGTGGAAGACCAAGTAGAGCGCTTGGAGGGAGCAGAGGATGTCCTTGGAGAGACTGCTGGAGGTGAGAAAGAATAAAGGTTCAGGCAGCACCTGAGTCGGTGATATTGCAGACAATTCAGAATTGCTAAGCCAACAGAATACAAGGATAGATCGTCTTCACTGGCTTCTATATGCAGCTTAATGCCTGTTATTTATATAAAATTGTGACTTATTTTCTTGTTCTCCCAAGCAGCTCTCTGCATGTTTCCCCTTTGGTTCATTTCATTATATCTCATTATGGTTAAGTTTATTATTTTATGTATTGCATATCTGGTTGATGTACATATAACTGGACTCTATTTTTTCTGTATGAGCCTTAAAATTCCTCTGGTTCCTTTAGGCTCACCTTTTTTCTGTGTGATTTTGCAGCTCCTCCCAGAAGACCATGTATTTTCCTTTGACTTCAGGCTTGACCATGTGACTGGCTTTCATGAGTGCTATGATGTTAGTGAAGCAGAGACCTAAAATATGCTTAAGTAACTGCCTTACCCACTCATCCCTCTGATGCCCCTACTCAGCAGACTGTGGATTGGGCATCCAGTGTGAAGCTCAATGTGTTCAGGAAAGACCACATGAGGGCAAGCCCAGCTGATCTGCCTATGAAATGTGAACCAGGCTGGGACACACAGGGCTCATGTCTGACTCACAGAGGAAAATAAAGGCTGCTTGTCAAAGGCTACCAATTTGGAGATTGTTTTTATTGCAGCAATGACTAGAATCCTCTTCATGTATCTTTTGGCCATCAAGTAATACTTAAGAATAGGTCTGTAAACATTTGAATAATTACCCCTAGCCAATCAGGCACTCATCAGCCTGCCCACTTGCTGTTTCAGTTTCTCTCTGTGAGTCATTCTGTTCACCCATGCAGGTCATTCTTCTGAGGACACCTTAATCCACACACCCAGAGAGAACACACAGGGTCAATGAAGCACTTGCTCTAGCTGAGGTGATAGAAACCTCGTTGAGCACAGGAAATGGCATGGGAGTGTTGTGAGACATAGTGTGGGCCATCTAGGGCTGGTCTGGACCAGGGATGCACAGGCTAACCAGCCAGCATGGATCAAGGATGTGAGCAAGGCCTTGCTCCTCAGAGGGATGACTCCATAAGCTCGAGGTCAAGCTCCTGCTCTGTTTACCAATTCTCTTATCTTTATAAAACCACATACAGAACTTCCTTCAGCCCTTGATTTTTCAGCTGTTTTCTGATGCTTAGCAATTTTTCTGTTAAATAATGCAGATCTTTACAGAAAACAATGGCTTGGAATAGTTGCATGAAGTAACAGCTGAACAAATACTTTGGAAACCCCTCCAAAGTTTACAACTGTAAGAAGCACAGTAGTTCCTCTTGGCAGCCAGTAAGGGGCAGGAGAACCATCCAGCCATGCCCCTCTGAGTGCACTAGCCCCCGTCAAGGGAGTCTCCATGTAGCTGTGTTTCTCTAGATAAACCTGCCCTGCACCCCACCTCCCTGAGAACTTAGGTTAGGAGAAACAAAGCTGCCTGGCCCATCCCCCTACACCATGGACAGGCAGCCAACAAGGTAAGCACCTCAGATCCCACAATTGGCTCTATCAGAGAAACCCAGGAAAATATCAAGACAAAGGAGCAAAAAGCAATCTCAGACCTCCAGCCCACACAGAACAAGTCTAGGAGACACAGACATGGAATAAATTGGAAGACTAATAGATGTCAGCATAAAAGCAGGGGTCAACGCAAATGTCATAAAAAGACTATTTATAGAAGTAATAGAAGAAAACTTCCCAAGCATGGAAAAAGGACCCGAC
>RJWT010045063.1:0-11665 GCA_004365215.1 Cuniculus paca
TGTGTGTGTGTGTTTGTTTTCCTCAGCAAGACTTAAGCACGTCTACTACGCCCCACCTTCCACAAGCTCTACCTCCCCACGACAAGGCCAGTGTGGAGACCAAGCAACCACTCCTGAAGATCTTTGGGATATTACTATATCCATACAAAGCAAGGGATAAGGCAACTTCAACAAAAATAACAAATCAAAAACAAAACCTATCTGAAGAACGGGTTTGGGGGTTCCTTTTTTGGTTTTGGAACCCAAGGACTCACATGTGCCAGGCATTTCCCAGACCAATGGATTTGTTTTAACAGCCCCTCAGCAAGCCACAGACTAATGAAGAGCAATGGAAATTTAAAAAAAAAAAAAAAAAGAAGACCAAGGAGCACAAACTTTGTGGAAACTTGTTCTCACCCCAAAAGGTGATAACAACACAACAATCCAGAGATGGAAAGGACATGATTTCTCCTAAGTATGGATACATTGGGGGAGGCAGGGGGAAAGATTGCCTTTAACTTAAGAGGTCATTGCAGTTTTATTTAGATGGCTATTGTGTTGGTCTGAACCTAAAGGTACCAGCAAGCAAAAAAGCATAATGATGGGTTCCTCGACCAGATGAGAAATAGCTTCCCCATAGAAGAGAAACTGGAGGAAAAGGACTGAAGCTCACTGAACTCAAGCTGAGGCAGCAAGTTTACCACCAGAGGGGAGAAGGTGCCCTTAGCTCCATCATTAGTCTTGTGGCAGTTCTCCCCCGTGGCAGATACCCATCAAGGACAATACTGACCCAGTGAGCTGAATGTAGCCTCACTGTCCTCCTAGGTAAGCATCCTCTTGCAAGAAGCCACTGCCAATCCATTCCATTTCAGCAGGAAGGGTACTGATGATCGGTTAGCAGATTGACATTCCCCTTAGAAGGCACAGACCTCCAGAAGTTGGCTGGGCCCTCCTACCTGTACACATCATTAACCCTACCACTCAGACTGATGCAGGTACAAAAGACTAATATCTCAAACATCACACAGTGTTACCATGCGGCTGCTGAAAATCCCTCTAAGGATCTGGCTGGGGCATCCTGTGCAAACCAACAGAGAGGCTGAAACTGCGACACTGGCAAAACTGAAGGAAAGGCAGGCTTTTGCACTCTTGTCAGGATAAAATCCCTAGGAAAATGATCAAGGAGAGAAAGAAATGGTGGCTTTTATAGAATATTACCAAGAAAACAGATAGATAATACCTCAAATATGTAAGGGGTGGGAGGAGAGCCTCAAAACCACTTATTATAGAAAGTACTTATTTCCTCCACACCTAAAGATACAAGTCTGGTTATTCCCTTATCAATAAGTGCTGAAGAGCAGGAACGATCTGTTGTTTTTAGAAACAAAAGATATTTTAAAAGTGCCAAAGAACAGAGCAATCTGGACTATTTGTTACTATCACAGGGAAGATCACCCCTCATTCCTCATTATAAAAAGGACTGACCAGGTATATCCTGATTCAATACAAAGTTAAATTAATATTTAAAATTTGAAGAGCTATAGAGAACCCTTTCCTATCCTCACTGTGATTCAGGAAGGTTTATAATTATAATCCCATGGAGAAGTTATTGGAATTCCAACCAGTTAATCCCAATCTACCACTTCCAGTGCAACCCATGGTGAGAAGAAAAACACGGGGACACATATACAGTTGTGGGGAGCCAAGGGGTCCTAAGTCCAGCCAAGACGGTGGCTCACTGGAACAAAGGCCTCGACCCAGAGCCCTTCCCAGGTTTTACTGATCCTCCATGAGAGGTGTGGCTTGGGAATGAGTGGTGGGAAACATGTGACTACCATGACTACCATGAGCTGGGCTAGGTAGGTCTAAGATCATCTCTGTGATATGCTGAGGGCAAGAGATGCAGAGGGAGAGCAATCAGCATAACAACTGAGATAACATCTAATAATTTGAGGTCCGTGTTTCAGTTCTGATGAACAATCTTTTAGCCCTGGGAAATCACAGCCTTTCCGGAGGATCCGTCCATCCAACCACGTGGAGCACAGCTCTCCATCCTCCCCCCAACCACGTATTTGGGGAGTCACTGGGTGGGGTAACACTGACCTGTCACTTTGCCTTAGAGATTATACATCAGTTCCTCAGTCAGCCCAATTTGCATTGCTTAAAGCCAACTGAAGGGATAAAGAGATCACCTAACCAGCTCTGTACATATCAATACGTGGAGATAAGGCCAAGTTTACCCAAAATGGAGACAGGTGCTCATCTTTTCAAGGACAGTCATCTGTGTGGTTTCCCACAAACAGCAAAGTAGGTGTTTCTAAAATATTCATTATGTAATAATTCGCAACTTATAAATCCTGCACACAAGGGCCAGCTTCATATCTAGCAATTTATTAAGGACCAAATGTCAGACGAAAGTATGTTCTGAAAAACTCACTCTAGGTTCAGCATTCAAGAAAATGAGAAGGAAGACAGGAAGAGACAGGTGACTCACAACCAGAAAATACACCTGGAAAGAGACTCAATTCCTTTCCACAGCAGGACTCACCTGCAGCCTGCTCCACAACACCACCAGAAGGAGGGTAAAAACAAGGTGACCCCTACTTGTGAGTCAGGCTCTCCCACTGTCAGAGTAGACGGTCCATGGGAAGGCAACGGCCCCCTTAAAACACAGGCCTGTCTGTGCCATCTACGAGTGAGAGGCTGGCTCGTCACATGAGCTTACGTCCTATCTCTCCTTTCCTTTACGAACTCTGTGGTTTTAAGGAAGTAATCAGTGAAGGGGAAGGTTTTAGAGGGTTACAGGTTGGGTGGCTTCTGGGAACAGAGGTCACACTCTATTTTCTATTAAAATTAAAGGCATATTTTCTCTTCTGATTATTCAAGTACATTAGCAAATGTGGAAAAAAAAAATCTGAACTTGGATCAGATAAGAGGAATCAGGAGTACGGAATTCATCTGTGTTTTGCCAAAGCCGTATTTCATTACTTTTCAGAATTAGCTGGCAATGTCTCCACAATGTTTACTGAAGTGCAAACCAAATGTTTTCATCTGGACAAAAATCAAACTGTGGTATGTTACAACCACAACAGAAATCATTTTAATCCAAAAGCTTGCTTTCTCTAATTTGGGCTTTGGTTTCTATGAAGTCAGATTCCTGCCCATAAATTATGTACACAGACAAGCCCTCTTTCCCATTATCTTCCCTCCCTCAACCAGTTCTTAATCTTAACAAGCCAAACATAGCTCAGCTCTATTTTGGAAAGACCCTAAAGGGATTCCCTTATACATAGTCATTTAGCTGGAGAATCAAATTCTCATATTTGACCCAATAAACATGGAGGTTCACATTTCTTGGGATTCAACATTAGGATACACAAACAGAATGAGAACTAATCAGCCCCCACTACCATATTAAATTTTTTAAAAAATGAAAACCTTCAAAAGGAATGGGTAGAGACTGGGGTTGGGGAGAGATAATTATCTACTGATTTCCAGAGATGGAGGAGAAGTTACAGAAGGCAACAATTCCAATAACTCCATTTGGAGCCCTGGATTAGTTCACTAATCCAGGGCTCCAAATGGACCACATGCCTACTTATTCATACATGGAAACATGAAGTTTCCTTTAAGGACCACAAGACAACCACAGCACAATGCATGCAATCTCCGGGTGCTCCTAACAGCCTTTATGACTCCCAAGGAAGAAGTGGTGGTCATCTACAGTCAGGCCCCAACAGCCAACATCTCTCCATACAAAAGACTGCAAACAGAACCCAAAGAAGGGGCTACCTGTCCAAGGAGCTCCTCAAGTTGGATTTTAGTTTTTTCTTTCATTTTTTAAACTGGGTTTCCTTTTAATGTGTGCATACCCAAAAAGAGATGCGGACCACTGAAAATGACTCTATGGAAACAAAAACTATAGTGTGAAGCCTCAGCTCTGGTATTCAGTAGCTTGCCAGTCAGGAAACTCAATTTACTGCCTGTATAATGGATAGACCCTCGTCAGCCAAAACAAGTGTTATGATCCCAAAGGTTTCAGTCTACAGAACTCACAGTAATGTGGTATTATTAGTCTAAAGCTCAGGCTTCCCTGACAAAAATAACACACCTATAAAATCTCTCATCCTCTGTGGAGGCGAGAGCAAAATATTTCCTATCTTCTTTCCCAAATGGGAAGATAAGCAGACTGGTGACCCAGAAGTGTGGAAATGCTAAATGGACTAGAGAAAGCCAGACACTGAAGCCACTGAAAGTGAAAAACCTTCAGCTGTGTATTTTTTTTTTCCTTCAAGGAAGAGCTATAGTTGTAGTAATGACTTCCTGGTTGCAGACCCTTCCAGGACACCAGCCTAAATGCATACGCACCCAGATGTGTCTCAGCCCCAATATAGGAAACTCCTCATGCTAGGGCAAGACCCCAAACACAAAGGACTGTGTGATGAGAATGTGATGAACACCCCGCCCCCAACAACAGACCGCAATGAAAAGCCTTTCCCAATGTCCTCTGCACAGCCGGCTGCAAACACACAAATGTTTCACACAGAGAGATCTGTGGCTCACTCAGTCTTGACTGAATCCACGAACTACACCATATACCAGCCACTACAGTGCGACCTGCATAACCTCTACCTATCACAGTATTATCTCACATGAAGTAGCAGAAGCAAGTTAGAACGCTAAATTCACCAAATGCAAATCATTACAAACCACCAAAGTATATATGCAACCTTGAAGCCAGACAAAGCCTCCTCAGATCTCCACAGGCACACGAAATCCTCATCTCCCCTATAGGACATGGACACCAAGGACTTCAGTGTATTGTGGAACGAAACCCTTACAGTCGGCAAGGTACTCAGCAAACACAGCACTATTACCACCTGAAATAGTTTTCCCAGTCTACTTTTCTCTCAGTGGATTTCAAAAAAACACGAGAAATACTAAGGGACTCTCTGAGTCAGACAGTGAGGAGAAGGTCAGGAATGATCTTGAGATGGGCCAGCAGCCCAGGCAGAGAAGGGGAACCTGCTTCATTTGCAAGGGAGGGCAGGCAAGCTCTGAGGCCAGGCGGCCTGGAGCAGGGCCAACCCTCCCAGCCAAATGTCTTGGCGCCTTCCCTGATGAAGGTCACAGCAATTAAAAGTGATCCATCCTTCTTCTCCTCTGCTCTCAAGAATTCCAACGTTTCATATTTCTTCATTACTAGCTGATACACTACCCTAGCAAATAAATCACTTGCTCAGCAGAACTCAGACACCAGGAGAAGGACCAAGCATATGGGGCATGTAGAGCTGCTTTGCTTTGGACAAAACAGAGGGTGAGGTGGCCTTGGGACCTTCAGGGCAATACTAATGCCACTTTCACTGCTGCCAGTCTCAAAAATTAAGATGCAACTTCTTGCAGTAGGGATCATCAAAAGCGCTGTGTAACACAGTGACAGCGCGCTTCCCTCCTCAAAGACCTTATGTAACAAAGTATTCCCATTTTGCTCAAGGAAGTTCATTATTAGCACCACAGCGCTCCTTGCAATTGGGAGATTACTTAATTGCTTTCTGGCAAGTTAATCCCCTTTCATTCTGTGACCTCTAAATCACCTCCGACTTCTGCTTTTGCCCTACTTACTTATTCTCTTCAATGCTCCAGGCCAGTCAGCAATAAACCAAAATTTGTGCTCCTTGCCAGTGAGGCCAGCAGCCTCACAGCACGCTCCACAGGCGAGCTGTCTTATCACAGGGGGTGCCTTCCAATGGCCTGCAGAATGCCCCACCCAAATTGCGCATGTCCCCCCTTCTGCTTCAGTTCACTGGGAAAGAGCAGGTAAACGCACAGGGATGGCTGCTGCAGGCACTTTGCTGAGGCTGTTTCACATAATCAGCTTTAGTCTATATCCCCAGCACACTACAGAAACTAGAAAATCCATTTTATAGATGAGGAAACTTTGTGAGATTGAAGGTATCTGGCAGAATCTGAGATCAGATAGTCTTCTGCCCACACATGTATTATGGCTACCCTATAATGGCCTTCCTTCTGGATCATTTATCAAAAAGTCATCAAAATCCACCTCCTAAACTGTTAGGCATATTCAGTCACCTCTTAGCTGAGAAACCTTAGTGGGGCCCCAACATCGAGCCCAGAGCCCATAGGAGTGACGTGCACCCTAGCTTCCCTGCTTTAACGCAAGCCCTTTAAATAACAAACCTTAACACCAACTCATCCCAAGAGCAACCTGAGTCTTGGAAGAAGCCTCTGCAGAATTTCTTCGCAGCCCATAAGCTTTCTGCAAAGGCTTCTAATACACTCAAGAGCCAGCTCAAATGTCCCTCCCTTTCCACAGCATCTGAAGGGCACAGTGTGTGTGGTTCACAC
Source organism: Cuniculus paca (assembly GCA_004365215.1). Lineage (NCBI taxonomy): Eukaryota > Metazoa > Chordata > Mammalia > Rodentia > Cuniculidae > Cuniculus > Cuniculus paca. Next base: position 6,346 of record RJWT010045063.1, read on the forward strand.
CCCTGCCCTGGCACTTTCACACATTTATTACCATATCCTACACCCTCTATTTCACCTACCACCTGATTCTGCTTTCCTGGGTCTAATATCTGTTTTCTAAGACTGGCACATAAAAAGCATTCAATAAAGATTTGCTGAATTAATCAGCAATTAAATGACAGCTGATCATAAGACGATTCTGTAAGACAGGGAACAAAAGGCAAGCAGTCCCCCAAACAAGACTGCACTGGTTCACAATGGTGGTACTGAGGAAGAGCAATAGGAGTCCCCCACCCCAGCCAAGCTAGGACACTGATCTGTGACAGCTTGGTCCTAAGAATGAACTATGTGTTGGTGTGCATGCTTTAGGAGTCCCCTTTGGGAAATCCCCTCATTTGCAGGGCCCCATAAAGAGAAAAATGTAAATAAGAGAATCATTTAACCTACCATTGCTCTGCTGCATTAAGTTCTTTTAAATCTCTTAATAATTATAGTCAGAACAAAGAGAGGAAGACAGAACTCATTAAGAGTAACGAGACTGGTGACAGGAAATATAGCGACGGTTCAAATCACTGCACGCAGCACAGGCACAAACTCCCTTCCCCGCGTGGAACTGGGGAAGATTCTAATTATGCCTCTGGCAAGAGACATGTGGACCCCTTCAAAGTAGCTATTTAAAGATAAATACATGGCAGCAAACACTTCAGCCCCTGCTGCACTGTTCATGCCATCCTCTTTTCCTTTAGAAATTCTAGGGAATGGTGTTAAACAGAAAAGGAAAGATCCTTGCCAAACTTGGCTGATAGACTGCTGAGTACCTTAAGATTGAATCTTTAAAAATCTCTCAAACGCTTTCACCCAGAATGACTAGTTGGGTCATTATCTACACTAATCCCAGGAATAATGGCATAGTGTTCCCCTACCACAGCTGCTAAGGTTCCTGTTAAAGATACTGATGCAAACTTGATTGTGTCGATTCATTTGGGAGCCATGGGGACAAGGGGTTGGCAAACCATATTTCTGAGTATGGCTAGGTGGGTCATGGATGCTTGACACTGGGGACTAAATCTCCTCTCTTATTTCTTCTTCTTCTTAGGCACTGTACCCTTGCTCTGCCTCCTAGTCACCATGAACTAAGCAGCTTTACTCCACCATGCTCTCCTGTCATATTGTTTCTGCCTTTGATTCAGACTGAATCCCCTTAAAACATGAGCCACATTTAACTTCCCCTTAAAATTGTGGTTGTCACATGCTTGTGTTCAGTCACAGCAAAGGTGACTAAAACAGATATTTAGTAGGATTTCTAGAAGGAGGCATGATCTTAAGTCCTCTAGCCATCATTCATGGATAACAAGAAGGATAAAAAAAAAAAAAAAAAAAAAAAAAAAAAAAAAAAAAAAAACAAGAAACTCCATTACTGTTCTTTCCACAGTCTTCACTTATTCTCATCCACATTCCAAAACAGCACAACTATTAAACATAATACTTGGGAACTAGAGAAAAGAACGACCCTTAATCCTCGGCCACAAACATCGCTTTCAGCTCCTTCATTTTTCTGCAGCTAGACTTTCCTTCCTGTAAATAATGAGCTTATTATTAAACACTGCCACCCTTAGCCCTAACACTGCCCACTGTCACCCAAAGATGACACACTAACTGTACTCTTCATGCTCCACATGAGGTTCAGGGCTCTGACAGGCTCCTTTTGGTCTGAAATCAGCACCAAAAAAAGATGCAATGGCAAAAGAAGGCAGGTGTAAGACTGTGAATTGGATTCACAACTGTCACCTTTGTCTGAAAAGGCTCCAGAGGCCGCCAAGATTTAACTGAGGATTATCTGTCATTACAAGCTGTTGATATCAAACACTCAGGAATCTAAACATAAATCAGGAATTAGATAAATTACAAAGCATCTACAAAATAGAACACTTAAGCTAGTAAAATATTACAGACAAGTATTTGTGTGATAATGCAAAAATAACCAAATACAATACTATTTTAAGAGGTTGTATGTATTACGCATGCACACAGAAGGCTCAGTGAGTTAGCCGTAGGTATTCACAAACGAGACACCCATCAGTGGCTGGCTCTGAGAAATGGAAAGAAGGCTATTTTGAGTTTATTCTTTGCACAGACAAAAAGTTGAACACCTTATTTTTCGTAACTTAAAACTGAAATATGTTGTCTAATCTATTTGATTTCCAGGGTCATGAACACATACATCTTCCGTCATTTTGGGCTTTCACAGATAGAACAGGTGAACCTCAACTAACAAAAGATGGTATTTTAATGTTGATGCACTTTCAATACCTCTTCTCTACAAAACTACAGGGGAAACAGTAAGAATGCAGTAAGAATCTTTACTGTACAATACCTAAAAACAAACCTTTTATTATGCTCTGGCTCATAAATGGAGGAATGAATACCACAACTCATCGGAGTATCTTCCCAAAATTATTTCACATGTCTCCTAGGCTTCACTTGTTTAGACTTTTCTTGCATTTAACACCCCTAAGAAGTGAACTCTGTCTTTGAACAGACGATACTTTCGTGTTGACTAGAAACTTGCAAAGTGGGTGCTTGTTTAAGATCTTCTCCATGTTCCACTGAGTAAAGCAGAAGCACATCCGTCTAAGAGTCTTGTCTCCCAACCTCCCAGAACCATGAGATTTTTAAATTAAGAACCACAGGATTTTTAAAATAAGGTACATGTACCATAAGCACGTGTTTCCATCTACAAACACTGAGATGTTCCTCAGTATGTTTCTCTACTTCTACCTCTTTGAGACCTAGAGACAGCAGTCCCACCTGGCCCACCATAAAGGCTCAAATAATACATTCCTCAAGAGAGCAACTTTCAAACATACTAATGAACCGAGTGGCTCAGATCATAAACTGCCCATCACAATTCTAGAAATTCAAATAACTCCGAAAGTAACCCACAGAATTAAGTCATGAGTGCCCTTTTAAAAAATCTGGCTCCAAATGAATCAACACATTCACAATGGGACTGTACACAGATGACTGTCCCATTGGGTGGTTTGTAACAACCAACGGGACTGTCCCATGATGCCAAATGGGACAGTCATGCATGTACCACCAGTGGTTCAGGCTGACAGGAACGTGTTAAAAAGCCACAGGAAACTGGGCCCAGTGGCTCATGCCTGTAATTCCAGCACCCTCAGGGGCTAAAGCTGGAAGATCACAAAGGTTGACCCCAGCATGGTAAGACTGTCTCAAAATAAAAAATAAAAAGCTGAGAATGTAGCTCAGTGTAAAGGCCCCCAATTTCCATCCTCTAAGAGTTTAAAAAAAAAAAAAGCCACCTAAACAAAGTCACCAAATTAATGAGACTCATTACAACAGATTTTAACTACTGACCTGAACTCACGTTGCTATTTATGATGCTGGTCACCCTTCAAAGTCTCCTCTGCTCAAATTCCATCATCAGAGCACCTCACCCATTCATCACTCTCTGTTTCCAATATCACACCCTATGCTATAGGGCCTATAGCCTTAGTGGTTATTCTTTTCTCTTTCCTTCTCACATCTCCTTCTCCATCTTCATATTGAACATGTGGGATCAGAAGAATCTTTCAACAAGGAGTTTTGTAGAAACTAACTAAGTTAAACAGTGGGGAAGTCCACCTACCCAACTCCCTTCATTAATGGCCAAGGGATGCACAAAGGCCAAGTAATTTCTAAAGGAAATAATTATTCTCCTTTGTTACGTCTTAAAGAGAATCTCCAGGGTCTATCAACACATTAACAAACACAGCTGGCCCCTAACCATTCAGCCCAGTGCCAACCAGTGAGGTGGAGTGAGGGACCAGGAAGAGAGAAAGGACAACTTTGAAGGGTATCAGAGTCGACTGAGATTAGCCAGGTTCCACGTGGGTAGAAGGATGTGAGGTGGGCTACCCAACTTTACTGAGCTAATAAATATATAAAGGACAGCAGGGGCCAACTTTCTTAGTGATGAATGCAGAAAAGAAAAAAGTCAGAGTCTTCTGCTGTTTAACTGAAATTAGAGGTAAGGGTGTTAACCAATTAATTTTAATACACGAAGGGCTGTACAGGTCTTTGTAAATATACTCAAGACTATGTGCCTCTGCTTGCATACACGCAGCCTCAGTCCACAAAAAACAGCTAACACAGCACTCAGTAGCTTTGAGCAGACACAATGTCTGTATCTTGGCTTCAGAACATCAGCTGTCTGTGAAAGAAAAATCAGGATCCTTGGAAAAACCTCCAATTCTGGGACTGAGGACAGGTCAGGTACAAGGTGAGACTAAAACACTTTCCCTGCAAGTTAGCAAGACTGGAGGATGACAGGGACCTATCAAAAGGACCAAAAAACAAAACAAACAAACAAACAGAGCCCGTGAGGTGGCGCATGCCTGTAATCCCAGCACTCGGGAGGCTAACTGCAAGTTTGAGACCAGCCTGGGCTACGAAGTGAGTTCAAGGTCAGCCTGAACGGCATAGTCAGACCCGGTCTCAAAAAGACAAAACCAAACAAACAAAACGCACTAAAGGATTTCCCGGTTATTACAACTCTTTGAGTGAAATAGGAAATACGTCCATAGAGATACCAAAAACAAAAATTTAGCTTGGCTAAGAAAGAAGAGACGTAGTTTCAAATAGTTTTCTAAAAGATCACCTACAAATAAGAAAGGCTGCAATGGATAACTGCACACCGAGGCCTCCTGACAGGCTCACCTTAACTGAATAAACAATGTCACCCAAAAAAGGGGCAGGCTGAAAGCATGAGGCACACTCAATAAGACCCAGTGACAAGACAAGAACTGCTTTCCACTTTACTACTCCCACCAAAAACTCAAAGCCCAACATCAGGCAACACAAGCTGAGGGACATTCTACAGAACATCTGGCCTGAGCCTTCAAGTGCCACAGCAATCAAAAGCAAAGACTGAGGACACTTTGCACAACTGACGGACCACAGAGACAGGACAACTGAAGGCAATGCCAGGCTCCAAGTGAGCACCACCACCCCACCCCACCCCACCCCCTGCAAGCTCTGAACTCGAGGCATGACCGAGCACTGTGAGGCCAGGGTACGAGGACTGTGTGGGGCCACAGAGCAAGTATTATCATTCACTGCCGCAGCTGGATGCTTACAGAATGCCCCCCTCCTTGAAGGGAACACACACTAACGTATTAAGAGGTGACGGGACACCAAGTAGACGCTTAACTCTTAAAAGATTCCAGAAAAAAAGTCTAGTGTTTTTAATAGTGTAGAAAACTTAAACAATTTTGTAACTTTTTTTTTTAAAGCAAGCCCAAGCATGGAGCAGTGGCACACACCTGTAATCTCAGCA
>RJWT010045064.1:0-11692 GCA_004365215.1 Cuniculus paca
ATTTGGTATTATTTTCTCTTGGTTTGAAGAAGCTTATATCATGATTTAGTCTATATAATTTAAAAATATAGAATGTAAAAATTAGAAGTACCTTAAAATAAAAATGTCAAGTATGTTACAGTTCAAATAGTTTCAATGTTAACAGAAACTCATTTATTGTTTTCACCATTTTCTTCTGCAATATTCCTGTCGCTTCAAAGATACTGCTGGCCACCCCCAACTATCTTTATAGGAACCCTGCGTCTTACCACAAGAACTACTGATAATTAAAAAGAGCTGGTCACATTCCCAGATGGACCTTTTCACCATTAACCAGTACTGGGGTAGATATTTCTTCATAAATTTGGGAGAATTCCTAGAGCTCAACCTGGCACACAGAAGCACTACAAATACTCATTGAATTTCTATAAAATAGCAAGAGTCCTCACAAAAGAAAAAGGTGAACCTGATGAGCAATTTAACCACTGGCAAATTACCAGCTCTGAGTCCATTTTCCTTCTTTGCAAAAATTTTAAAAATCTTAAATGTCCTTCAATAGATGTTTTCCATAGTAACCTTCAGAAATGAACCCAGATTCATGTTCCTTCCTTCAACATTAGAAAGAGATGGGCGGGGGAACCACTGGGCACTTGAGTGGTTTCCAAGTGTTTTCCCCGTGAGGAGTTGGTCCCCTGCCCTCACCACTCCATCGAGCCCATGAAGTATAGCTCAATGAATAACTAACAGATGATTACATTTATGAGGAAAGAGTACTCAGAGCAGACAGCTACTTCCTACAGGTGACAAGCAATCTTCCACCAGGGCTTCACCTGACGAGTCATTTTGGGATGTGATCACAAGGGTTGGAGACTGATGAAATTATCCTGTCCAACATCAAACACAAAGTGGTTGTAAATCAGCAGAGGCTGTGGCAGAGGAGAGCAGCTCATTCTTTATGCTTGGCAGACAGTCCTCAACCTGGGGGCTGCATCCAGCATCGTAACAATATCATTAGGTGACCCTATAAAGAGATTTAATTAAAACACCACCACCGCCACTGCCACCATCAGAGCGTCTATTGGCTTGAATCCTTCAGTTGTCTTGAGGAAACTGATTTGAAAATAAGTTCTGTGATTTAAAAACTTGAATGCGGTGAGGCTAACTCAGCAGAGCAGGGCAGCATATATAAATAAATAGACGCCTGTCTGTTGTAACTCTCCACTTGACCTTGCTGGACGATTGCGCACTGAACTATCGCTCTGTTTTCGGAGGGTCACTTAGGGAAAGCCAAGCCAAAAAAGCAGCAAGCCATCTCTAGTTTAAACTGGTCAAGGGAGTTCTGAAAAATCGGAAATTGATCTTGCAAATGCATCTATAAAAAGAGAGGGAATAAAATATGGATGATTTATACATGGTACCTGCTGAACAGCACTTGATTTATACATGATCTAAAGAAATATAGAGAAACCATTTTGAAGTTGCCCTGTAGAAAGAATCATATTTTAAGAGTAAAAAATTGGCAGGTTTCATTGAATAGGGAAGGAGCTTTCTAAGGATCCCATTTCCCCATCGCTGTGAAAGGGATTTATATGCATTGTTCCCTTTAGTGGAGCTGGGAAGTTCCAGTGTAAATCCTTTAGGGCTCACTATAGGAACCAGCTACTCAGAGGTTTCTGATGCTTGATGATTTGCACAAAATTGTGGTTTTTTTTTTTTTAAAAAGAATGGAAAAACTATTTTTCAAATGGGTATGCAAGAATGGTAACCGAGCTTACCCAGGGTCATGTTGCAGTTTTATACAATCCCGGTGCCTTTCTGATTTACTTGCAGAACCTGCTATGCGAGGGCATTTGAGTGGCTCTGCATGAAAGGCCTGTGCACATTTAAATGGGCTGATTTCATAGGAACTGTGACTGATGTAAAAATACCCCTGCATTTTATTTAGTTCTTAGTTCTCTTCTCCCTTTGTAACTGAAATGAAGTGTCCCTTAAATTTTATGATCTCCCAGTGGGGTTCTTGGGGTAATCTTGTACAGATGATGGAGGAGGATTTTTGCTTTATCTATATTTTTTAAATTTAGAACTTCTCACAAAATACCTAACACATGGGGGAGGGGGGAGAAACTATCTCTGCGATCTGTGTTTGAAAAGGAAAGGGAACGCAGCAATGAGCTCCTGACATACCCAAGGAGCACGCTCCCCAGCACTTTATTGATGGCTATTTTTGTGCACGCTCTGCGGTGCTCTCTCGGTAGTTGCACTTTAATTACCTGCACTTTGTTCAGGGAAGGTATGTATTGGCTCCAAGCCAAGGTGGGCTAGGACTCTTCTTGTCACTACAGTGTCTAACAGCATGTACAGAACAATATCCCAATTAGATCCTTAAGTGTTAGAAACATGATACACCAGTGCATTTATCTCGGAGGCTGATCAGTGGGAAGTTTCAAAAACACACAGAAGGTACGCTTCATTCTAATCCTTTAAACATCAGCCCAGGAAGGCAGCAAAAGAAGCTGGAAATAGTGCAAGAGGCATGTATATCTCTTGGGCTCGTGATGTTGTTTATCTTAAGAAACAGCTCATAGGTCAGAATGATCAAACCATCATTTCCAAAGAGCATTCCTTCTGTTATTGTTGCCTTCCCAGAGAGGACTTCATTTCTCTGATAACAAAGGGATTTTTTTTTAAACTTCTAGGTACATAATATTTTATTGGCAACTGAGAAATTGACATAAGGGATATTTTAAATAATCATGAAACTTATTTTTTTTAGGTTATTTAAACTCACAAAGTAAAATGCATCTCTGTCTTTGTCCCCCCCACCCCATATGTCAGACACGGTAAGAAAAAATTATGTGGCAAAGGAAGCAAGCTCCTTTTATTCTTCTACCCTGTTGAGACAATAATTGTGTAAAATGTCAGGACTAAGTTAAAATGCCCAAAGACAGCCTTTAATTTACACCCTGCAATGGGTTAAGAGTCCAGTCAGTCTTCTCCTCTGTCACTCTTTTTGTAACAATTGAACTAAGTTATTTTAAATTGTAAAGTATTTGAATACTTACCATGGGTTTTATAATCAAATGCCACGTGGATTATCAGCTCCTGGGTATCCTTAACTGGGTGTTCAGACTGAGCCAGTAAATGTTTTGGATACTCCCATAGGAATGGTGAGAAGTGGGGGAGAAGCCAGAGAAAAGTACATTCCCACTTCCACACACCAGATGTGTTGTCTTTTTCACACCCCACATACGCAATTAGACTTTCCTCCATAAAATCAGTACAGCAGATACCTTCAGTATGATTATTTGGTCCAATATTTCAAGTCTTCTTAGCTCTAATAAAAAATGGTGAAATATTCTTACTTTTTATTGTTTACTCCTTTAAAAAAAATCCCATTGATGCAAAAAAAAAAAACCAACAAAAAAACAAAAACAAAAAAACAAACCTAATTACATGCCTTCTTTCAAGCCATGGTCTGATATTAAAAATAATAATAATAATAATAAGGGTCCAAAATTCTATAAAAGAATGCCAAAGGAAGAGACAGAATAATTACTGGCCTAAGGATTTAAATGAAATTTTAGGTTACTAATATCAGAGTAAAATCAGATTAAGATGGCCAGTTAGAGAAATCTGAGATGATTATGTGATGCAAACTATTCCCTTCATAAATTTTCTTTTTAAATAGCAGTGATGGTGACTCTGATTCCACTCCTCTGTTTTTGTTCTATATGGATACCCACAAGAATGTACTACTTAGCAGGAAACGAAGGAATGATATAAAATCACACATTTTAAGAATTAAAACAAGCACAATAATTATTAAAGGGTGAGAATGATTGACTTTAAGGTCCTTTACGGGTCCTGAAAAAGATACGATCTTGGTCGGAGTGGAAAGCAATTAACCACTAGCCCTTAATTTCAAAGCTTCTGAGATCCCAGATTAAGGAATTCAAAGTTGATCTAATGAAATATTATTAGAAGGATAAGCAAAATAATAATTTAGATTAACCTTGAATAAACTCAATTCAGTGGCCAAGTCATTCATTTTAATATAGATATCTTCATTGTACGACAGGTCCCAGAGATATCTCAAACATTTATTTCTGCCTAATGTCTTTTTAAGGATTAAGAAACTATCCTGACAGAAGTCAAGTGGCTTTCCAAAATAGCACAGCTAGCAAGCTGCAAGTCAGCTCCCAGCCTGTATTCTCAGGTGTTGTTCCTAAGCACAACTATCTTAGCACTAATAGCTTGTGATAAATTCCTGCTTTAGAAGATGTCCAGCTTGCCCAAGTGAAGCCACTACAAAGACTTTTAAAAAAACTTCCTCTTCCACTCACTTCAGTGGATTTGGGAAGTGCAGGGCAAGGGAAAAGCAAAAATCAATAATACTGATCTCATCTTTATTTAAATTTCTGATATTTTGTTCTGCAGTAATTTTAACTTTTTAAAATGACCTTATAATATTATTTGGATTTCTGAGCTTTTGGGCACCCTTCCGTCCCCTTAAATTTTGGTTCCCCAAGCAAGTAATCTGCTTGCCTCATGTAGTCCCCGGTCCTTTACCTGTAACAGTGACAAAAGTCTCTATGGTTTCTCCCAATGAACTATTACAGAAAGGCAGATTTTATTTGATAAAGTAGGAAAGAAGCAATCACATCATTTAGCTAGTCACTCCTTTCTGTGGATTCAGCTGGGATTGGTGTGCTGGTTTCCTATCCTCCAAGCAGGAGGCTGCGCTTATCTTCCCAGGAAGGAGGCAAGACGGGGAAACTCAGTTGCTTCAGATCCCTTGAAATAGAAGCCTGGGACCTGGCTGAGGCACACACTAGAAAGCCACTGTCCTGTATTTCTTCTGTTATGTTTAAAGCAAATGCTCATTGAGGGTTGTGGAGGAAAAGTGACTTTCTAGAGTGCCAGGGAGCATTATGGGAAAACTGCACTCATTCAATGTATATGCTTGTAGTGTGCCATTTGAAGGAGCCAGAAGTGGATTTTTTTCACATTGTTCTTTGTCAGGACAATTTCCTCCCTTGTGGGAGGAAGGGCAGCAGAAAAATTAATAAAGTAAAGAAGAAACCTGAAACATGTTATTGAGCTCTCTAAGCAAAGCATAAATTTGGTTATAGTTAAGGTAAAAATGTCATAAAGATTATTCTTATACTGTATTTAGCTCAACATTTAGCATGGTTTTTTTAATGTACCTGATCATCTTCCAAATCATAGTGTCCTGATTACAGATGGAATGAGCTTGAGAATGTAAAAAATGACATTGAACTCGCTGAGCAACGTTTCACAGGGCTCAGTGAGTCTGCCTGCCTTCCTGCTAAAAGATGAAAACTTCTTGCCTGCTCTAGAATCTGGTTTCCCATTACTTGTGCTGTTATCTACCTAAATGGAGTGGTTACTTTAAAAATTAAAATATGTACAATCTGAAAAGACATCTCAAAAAACTCGCAGCTATATGAGAAGAGAAAAAAATTGATATTCTTTGTGTTTCATGATCTTTTAAGTTACGTCCGTCTTCATGGATTTTGATTGCTTGCATTTTACCCGGTTTTCATTTTATCTTAGCTAACACCCCAAACAGAAAACACAGCAAGTAGGTAAAAAAATCATCTGTGAACCATAATAAATGGATCTCTGCCAATGACAGGTCATGATACAGAAAAAAAAATCTGTGATGACCCTCTTTCCTCTACACTCATTTATCTCTTCCTGGTGTCCACTGATAGATTCTTGCTGTATGATTTATTGCAGAAAAACACCACCTAGAAATGGGCTTTTGATAAAATTGTTCAAGGATTCCTGGACAATAAATCCTAATCTTAACATGCAATGCTGCAGAATGTTTCACCTTCCTTGTGCTATAAATAAAATATGCCAAATGTGATAATAAATCTATACATTTAAGCACTATCTATGTAGTTTAGGAAATAAAGTCATAGTATGTATGGCTGGTGTTAATACCAGCTCTAAGTCTGAGGATATTGATGGCAGTATTTGTGCATTTGCCATCCTAATGTTTAGCACTCTGCAGTCCTTATGAAATTTCATGGTTTTTATCTGCCTGGGAAGGCTCACTCTGTAAAGAGCATATGTGAGTTAAGCATAGTTTCTGGTGGCTTAAATAAGAAGACATGTTTTTTTTTTTTTTAACACAGACAACTTGCTCCGGGAGACAGTTGAAATTCTGAGTTCATGCAGGGACCTTTCTTTGTAATTAATCATCTACTAGAAGAAGTGATGACAGGCTCTTACTGTGTTACCTTACTGTGACCCCCCCTACCCCCAGTGACACAGGGTGTTAAGCATGCAGAACCCTAGTATTTAAACTTTTTCACATAAGCTTGAAGACAGGTATCTGACCCCCACATGGTAGAAGGCTAAGGGAGTCTTCTGGCTGACTTGGACCTTATTTGCTTTTCACTATGTGGAAACCTAAGGCTGATTTTAATTACCAAGCTTCTAAAGCTCATAAACTATGGCAGCACCCATCTGTTCAAAGATATGAAGGCCAGATCTTAATCTAGCTCAGGATTTCTCAATCTTGGCACTACTGACTTTTGGGGTTAGATAACTCTGTGTCATAGGGCTATCCTGTGCATCACAGGTTACTTAGCAGCATCCATGGCCTTTACTCCCAGACGCCAGTATTCTCCTCCCCAACCTCCCAACTGTGATAAGCAACATTTTCCAAACATTTGTAAAACAAAATTATCCCTGGGTGAAAACTGGGGATGTAGCTCAATGGCAGAGCCCATGTATAGCACGCAGAAGACCTTGGATTAGAACCCCACACCAAAAATAAATTTAATAAAAAATAAAAGTTATGATATTAAGGAAAACACAAGTACTTTTATTTGTCCCAACAACAAACAATAAGTTCAAAAGGAAAAGACTAAGTTTTGCAACCAGAGTGAGTTGTCTCTTATTTTAGAGAGGGCTGGGAATATACATGGAAAGATCTCCCTAGTGTCACACACAAAGAAAAAGAAAGAGCCCATGAAACACTGGTGGCTTGGACAGTAGCTAAGAAATCATGTGTTAAATACCACACTTGTGTAATCATTTACATTGAACCTGACAGAATTAGGATACAGATACAAAAATAGTGTGCATTTGAAAAGGGTAACCACCCTAGAAAGAAAGAAATGGAAATGAGAATCAAAAACCCTAAGGGAAGTTTTTTTTCTCCAACAAATTGAAAGTGGAGAAATCCATTATATCATGTGTAGCTTTCTTTGTGTCCTCAAATATTTATTGAAGGTCAAAAACAGAGATGCCTAATGGGTTATGATTATGTGAAATGAAGTGAGAAACAATGTTTTATAACAGCAAACACTTTTTATAGTGACAGTGTATTATGTTCACTAAAATGTCTTACAGCTGCTTTTTCCCTGGTATCCATGGCGCAAAGCAGGAAAATAATATGTTACTCAAGAAATACATAGAAATTGGGGGTGTGATTTGTTCAGAACCAGGGCTCTTGTCTCAAGACCCAGGAAAATTCCCCACTGTGCTTCGTCCAACTTAAATAACTATTTACTCTAAAGAATATTACATCGCTTCCCTTATATCACTTTTTCCATCTCATTCTGAAAAAAATGGTTATATTTCAGTGATAAAAATTGATGAAGATTTATATTAGTGCTCCCATTGTTTTGAACTTGAAAATACCTTTAGAATGCCCAAAAGGTCAGGTTTCCAAATGATAATAGTTATGCCTTTCATATCCCAAGTTACTAAAATAATTTAAAAAACTGTTACTGAATTAATAAAAAAATTTGCATTTATCGGTCACAATAGCACCTACAGAAAATTTAAAAACAAACTGATGGGATGTGGGAATGTTTGTGAAAGACAAACCCTGTTGCTAGAGAACCTTGGCACCAATTCTACCTACCCACAGGTTGGGAACACAGGATTTTTTTGAAGGATTTTTCTTATATTAATGTATTTAGCATCACATGGAAAACCTTATGCTATGGTGGCAGATGTTGGCAGGCTTTGCCCGTATGTCTTGGGATCCTCACTGTTTGGTACGCACACTACCCCTTTGCTGCCTGCATCCCGTCTCTCTGTCAGAGGAGGACTGCCCTTACATCCAGTGTGGCAGGGAACCAGTTTCTGGAAAAACATTTTGTTTCGCTAGGGACAGACCCAGCTGTCTGGTCCTGAACAGGAAGACCTAGGAGGTATGCTCTCATTGACTTCAGATGAAAGTCGAACCAAAGTTAAGCTTGCTAAAACTATACTCGGTTTTGTGCTCTTGTTTGGTGTCCCTCTCTTGCACATCTTCCTGCTCCTGGAGACATTGCTATTAATACTTTCATAGGAATAGACATCTCAGAAGCTACTTCTAAAATAGATAGCATGTAGACTATAATACTCTCATTCATTCATTCCTTTGTTCAACAAATATTTAAAGTACCTCCAAAGAACAAGGACCTGGGAATACTGTGATGAAAAACAGAATGACTTTCTGCCCTTGGAGAGCAAGTAGTCTAAGGGAGACATGTGTCATTGCTTCATCTTGGGACCTAACTCAGGGCCCAACCAATACGCACCCTGAGTTTTGTTGAGGCTTGATGGATGCAGACACAGAATAAAGTATCATGTTCTCATTTTGGCCCATAGGACCCAGCAACTACTGCCTTTCTGACCTTACCTGCTAGCATCCTTCCCCTCATCTTACACCAGCCACACTGGCTTGTCTCTGTTTCCTCAGTCAGGCCAAATTCCTCCTCCCAATAAGCCCAGCCCAATTGCTCCAGGAAAATCTCTTCTTCCAAAACCTTACTTGGCTACTTAGGAAATAGAACACTGTCTCGGAAAATAGTGAGGGGTGATTTCTAAAGCACATTTGTGGAGCACTTGCTGAGGAAGTAACATTCAGGCTAAAGCCAATGTTATTAGGAATAGGATGTGCAATGCCCCAAGGCAAAAGGAGCTGAAAAAAAGCTGCGTGATTGTCTTAGTAAGCAGGGGAGAGGGGAGATTAGAGAAGCTAGACATGTACGCCCTAGATGGCTGGCAAAGACACACTATATTCTGTGGGTAAAATCTGGCCTGACACATACTTTGATAAACAAAATATTATGGGAACACAGACCTGTCCATTTGTTTACATGAAGTCTATAGTTGTTTGCCCACACAGCTGCAGAGCTGAGTACAGATGTTCTTTGATTTGTGATGGGGTCAAGTCCCAGAAAGCCCATCGTAGTTTGAAAATGCATTTAATACACCTAATGTACTGAGCATCAGAGCTTAGCAACACAGTACACTGTAGAGTGTCAGTGGTTTACTGTCATGACGAGGAGATGCAGGCGCAGCTGCAGCCAGCATCATGACAGAGCACGATAGTGCACATCACTGACCTGGGGAAAGACCCACATTCAAAATATGGTTTCTACTCAGTGCTTCTCACCTCTGTACCACTGTACGTTTAAAAAGTGTGAGAAGTCAGGGACCATGTATAGTTGCAACAGAGATTACCCTTTCACGAACCAAGCCTAAATGATTTACAATCTGGCTTTTCCAGAGAAAGTTCTCCAAGGCTGTCATGGGGATGCACACCTGTAATAGTGATTCAGGAAGCTGAGGCAAGAGAATTGCAAGTTCAAGGCCAACCTGAGCAAATTAGGATGTTCTTGTCTCAAAATTTAAAAAAATAAAAAATGCTGGGGTGAAGCACACTGGTAGAGCCCCTAGGCTGGATCCTCAGAACCACAAAAGCAGGAAATGTTCGTCAGCCCCTGCTAAGGCCTTAGGACTGAAGGAAGGGGCCTAGGTTTCTTTTCCATTCAATGGTCTGGTAATTTTAAAACATGCCCACAGGTTCCGGGACATTCTTTCTTCTAGAGGTGGAATCTATGTTCCTTTCCCTTGAACCTGAGCTCTGTGATTCTTTAATCTGTAGAATACGGAAGAATTGACATTATGTGACTCTCTGGGCTCAAGCTTTGAGAAATACGCAACTCCTATGCTGTGTCTCTCAAAACTTAGCCACCATGTTGTGAGGAAGACCAAAGACCCCATGAGGTGTTCAGTGGGGAGGCCCACATGTGAGCCAGGGGCAGGCACAGACTTGCCAGCCTGGGGAGGAAGCCCTGTAGGACGTAGGTCCTACAGCTCCCAGCACAGCCAACCTTCTTTGACCATTCAGAGCAGGCAGAAGTGCTGCTCACCCAGACTGGAGATTCGTGAGTGAAAGAAATGATTATGTTACTTTTAGCCATCATGTTTCGGGCATTTTGTTATACAGCTGTGGTCACCAGAACAAGTAGGAAGACTTTCATACTATTTTCTCTACATAGTTTCTTATTTTCCTTAACATGAATATTGTAAAACGACTGCCTTAGTATTTAGCCAACTTCTTTGTTTTCCCTTCAAAGAATCTTCCAAATGATCACTCAACTTCATTCATTCAATATATAATTGAGAGCCCAGTATATGCAGGAGTCAGTACCATAAATATTAATTGATTGATAGTTTGATATTTGAACATCATGTTTAGTTTGAGTCAATACAGAAGAACATGTATCTAAATAATTAGTTTTGCAAATTTTTTTTCAGTCTTGAATTTTAAATCTAAAAATTCATAACCTTTTTGCCACATTCTGAAATTTAAAGAATAGTTCAACGGTAATTAAGATTCTCATGCTAATATGGAGAACTGGCACTTTATAAATATCAAGTTATCCTATTTATGAATTGCCCACTTTCTTTTATTTTTTTTTTTATTTTAAAGAGAATAGGACAAAACAGAATGAAAAAAGCGAAAGAAAACAATAGAGTCAAACATAATATAGCATTTCAAAACACAACACTGCAAGCCATACATGTTTTCAAGACATAACAACAGGAGATTGACAATGGTTACCCTAGTGTCTCTTGCTTTCTCCAAAATGGTTGTTCATACATTTACAGACAATAAACTCAAACAAAGCAAAGTAGTATAAAACCAGATAAAAGAGAATAGCATTACACGTCTTCAAGTTGGATAACAAGAAATGAGCAATGGCTACTGTAGTGTCTCATTTTTCAAAAGAGCTGTTCCTGTCTTCTCGCTTATTGCTTTCAAATAGTAGGAAAGGGACTTAAACCAATCAAATCAAAGAACAAAAGTACCATTGGATTTCAGAACCATTTCTCCATATTTATTGGGAATTTTGTATCTTATTGAGTCTTTCAGTTTCTTACACTAGGGAGACAATGCAGTGTTTACACAGGTGGGTTTGGTTTATTTCACTTATGAGTATGGTCTCAAGTCGCATCCATTTACCTATAAAAGCCTCCATGTGATCATTTTTTATAGCTGAATAATACTCCATTGTATAAAAGTACCACATCTTTATCCATTCCTCGATTGATGGGCATTTGGGTTGTTTCCAAGATTTGGCTATTACAAATTGTGCTGCTATAAACATAGGTGCACATATATCACTGTGGTAAGATGATTTCACTTCTTCTGGAAATATGCCCAGAAGCGGAATAGCTGGGTCAAATGGGACTTCCAGTCCTAGCTTTTTGAGAAACCTCCAGACTGACCTCCACAGTGTTTGCACCAGTCTGCACTCCCACCAACAGTGGAGAAGGGTTCCTTTTTCCCCACAGCCTCTCCAGCATTTATCATTGGTGGTTTTCTTGATCCTGGCCATTCTTTCTGGAGTGAGATGAAATCTCAGAGTTGTTTTAATTTGCATTT
>RJWT010045065.1:0-11687 GCA_004365215.1 Cuniculus paca
CAATCATGGCTGTTGAGGCCTCAAAGTACCTAGATGAATGACTGAGTACCGTGACTCAAATCCCAAGGAACTAATTCCTTATGTAGCCCTTTTCAAACAGGGTCCCTAACACTGTCTTCTCAAAGCAGTCTTATACCCTTATACCCTTGAGTCTGCAAAGAGAAGGATCTTGCTGATTCCTTGCCCTCAAGTCACTTTTCCTATTATCCTGGTTCAAAGTACTTGGCAGCTGCTGCTTCTGCTTCTGTTTCTTCCTCTTCTTCTTCTTCTTCTTCTTCTTCTTCTTCTTCTTCTTCTTATTCTTATTCTTATTCTTATTCTTATTCTTATTCTTATTCTTATTCTTTTCCTTCTCCTCCTTTTCCTTCCTCTTCCTCTTCTACTTCTCCTTCTTCTTCTCCACAAAGATTTTTTTTCTTCTTTTTAATGCTAATTTTCTCAGCTCTCCTCTGCTCCATCTTTGTAAGCAAATTCTTTCTGGCAAAACTGAAAAAGTTTTAAACAGACTTTGTGCTGTTGTGCTTTGTGCTGTCCTGTTTCTCACAGTAGATCTCACTAAACAGGGGAAAGCAGTAACCATACCACAAATTAAATATTCCACTGCCTTGAAATTTCCTCCACCAGATTAGTTAGTCCACCATTCTTAATCTCAGCCTCCTACAAAGTCTTGGGACATAAATAAAATATAGACAAATGGAGCCTTTGTTCCCAACTGAACTCTGCTGAGCCCGGTCTTTTCAGTCTGCTTTTTTCTCAGCATTTTGGTCTTCTAAGTTCCAACAAGAATTTCCCATGAAGGTCAGTTTACAGCTTTTAAGGGCTGTTTCTCCAGCCAGCAACTCCAAATTCTCCCAGTGAACCAGTTCCAAAAATGTTTAAACCACATGGTCAAGCACAGTCACACAACAGCTATATTTCTCTGTTATCAAAATCTTTTTTAGTCACTTTCCTCAAAACTGAGACGCAATACTAACTGCCCATGGCTTAAAGAAGGAGAGGTTTATTTTTGCGTATGTTTTTAGTCCATAGTTGACTGGCTTCAAAGGAGAGAGGTGTGGTGGAAGGATCTGCCTGAGGAAAGCTGCTTAGTTCCTGACAACCAGGAAACAGAGAGTCAAGGGAGGAGTAAGAAGGAAGATAAACCCTTTGTTGTAGTTAGGGGATTGCAAGGAAAACTATTACATACAACACACATAATTTATAGTATTATTTATAATGGTCACCCAAGGAGTAAATACAAAGAAAGTGCAGAAAATCTGTTCTGCACGCTAAAGACCCAGAAAATCCAGCTGAGGGCCTGGATCCCACAGAAATATCCTGCATGAGTCCAGCTGAAGACCTAGAGCCCACAACAATGACTCATGCAAGTCTGTTTCACAGATCTGTGCTGAGAAGGCCCAAAGGTCAGCAGTGGAAGCTAGAAAGTTTATGCCAGCAGGGTGAAGGATCTGTGCCAGCAGGTTGAGGGTTCTGGACTGGAGCCAAGAAGCAATGCTCGAAATAAGAACCATGACTTCCTCAAAAAGTACCACAGCCATCCTCAGTGACAACAAGGTCCCAAGCTCCTATGACAATAAGAACAACCAAGTTCGTATCAGGAAGCCAATGTGACAAGCTTCTTCCAGAGACTCAACAGCATACATCTTCCCCTTCAGAGCCAGGAAGCAATGCTCAAAGGACCAGAGCTCTCTCAAAGTGAACCTCAGCCATTCTCAGTGACAAGGTCCAAAGCTCCTCCAGTGATAACAGCCAAGTTCATATCAGGGAAGCCAGCATGACAAGCTCCTCCAGGAGAACCAACAACGCCAAACAACAACACTTAGGAAAACCCACAATGCTACTCTTCCTTTCCAGGTCTCCTTTTTATGCTGGCAACAGTCCTCAGGTGGGCCATCTACACTCAGCACCACCCTGATTCAGTTCAGCTACTGTTTAAATTGGCCATCAGTTTTCAATCCATCACACCCTTCTAGGTCACACAGTCACTTACTCTTCTGACCAGAACCCAGCTCCTAATAGTAAGTCAGCTGTAATGTCCCCATAATTTAACCATCTTTCAAACACAGGACACTTTTGGGACCATTTTAGATCCAAATCATGACAATAGTAAAACTTAGAAACCACATAAAAAGTTAAAAGACATACACACGAAAAGCACAATAGAAAAAAGAAATTACAGAACAAAGTAAAAAACATAGAAAACGGAGGAAGCAGAAAACAAAGTACAATACTTAAATTCTACCATGTTGATAATCACATTAAATGCATACAGCCTAAATTTATCACTTAAAAGGCAGAGATTGACAGAGGATTAAAACACATTACCCAACTGTGTCTACCAGTTGCTTGGTTCAAATATAACAATACAGGTTTTAAGAGTAAGAGGATAGAAAGTGATGGACTATGAAAACATTAATTAAACATACACAAAAAATATCTATGCTACTACTAAATACAGTGAATTTTAAACCAAAGAAATTACCAGGGACATTGAAGAATATTGCATAATGATAAAAAAAGTAAGTCCAGTCGAGCAGATACAGCAATCTTAAATATGTAGTACCAAACAACTGAGCTAAAATACGTGGGAAATATGGTAGAACTGAAGGAGAAATAGACAAATCCACAACTAGAGTTGGAGAATTAAATGACCCTTTCTCAAAAATGAACAAGACAAAGTCAGGAGGGATATATGAGAACTCAACAATACCATCAATAGCAGGATCTAACTGATATTTAGAGTATTCCATTGAACAGAAACAAGACAAATCTTCCTTTCAAGTGCTCATGAGGCACAGCAAGGCATATCATACCCTGGGTCACTTTGAAAAAATAATGTTCAACAAATTTAAAAGGATTAAAATCATGCAGAGGTTATTCTCTGATCACAATGGAACCAGACTAGCAATCAATAATAGAAAAATAGGAAATCTTCAGATATTTGAAAAATAAACACCCTTTCTAAATATTTCATGAGTCAAGAGAAGTTCTCAAGACAAATTTTCAGGATGCACTGAACTGAATGAAAACGAAAATACAATGTATTAAGGCATGTGGGACTCCACTAGAGCATGATTGAAAGGAAAATTTAGTCCACAGCCATACCACCCTGAATGTAAACTATCTTGTCTGAGAGGAAAATGTATAGCATCAACTGCTCCAATTAGAAAAGAAAAAAAGGTTTAAAATAGATAATTTTGCTTCTATCCCAAGAACATTGAAAGACAAGAGGGAGGTTAAAAAAAAAAAAAAGAGACCAAAATAAGCAGAAGGAATTACAAAACAAAGAATAGAATTCAATAAAATTGAAAACAATGACAAAAAAAATAGGAGGAAAAATCAATAAAACAGAGTTGGTTATTTTAAAAATTCAATAAAATTGACAAATTTCTAGAAATACCAATGAAGCAAAAGAAGAGAAGGTACAAATATTAAGAATGAAATAGATATCATTAAAGACTATGCATATATCAAAAAGATAACCAAGAAATATGATAAATAATCTATATTCATAAATTTCACAACTTATATGAAATGAAACAATTCCTGCACCAACACAAACCATACAGTTTAACCAGTAGGAAGCATGTAATTTGAATACTTTTTTTTTTTTTTTGGTACCAGGGATCAAACTCACAACTTTGCACTTGCCAGGCAAGCACTTGCACCGCTGAGCTAAGTTCCCAGCCCAGAAGCATGTAATTTGAATAGCTCCATGACTGCTAAGAAAAATTTTATAACTCCCAGTAAGGAAATTTGCAGGTCCAGATAGTTTCACTAGAGAATTTTATGAAATGTTAAAGACAAATTAACACCAGTTCTACTCAAGTCTTTTCTAGAAAATAGATAAGAGAACATTTCCTGCATCATTTTATGAAGTTAGTTTACCCTGATACCAAAGACAAATAAAACCATGTACAAAATAAAAATGCATGCTCATTTTTGCCATGAATATAGATTTAAAGATTGTTACCCAAATATTAGCAAAAAAAATCAGCAATATGCAAAGAGAATTATGTACAATGACCAAGTGAAGTTTATTTGCAAGATTAAGTCAGTATTCAAAAAGATTGTCAGTATTTAAAAAGCAATCAACATAATCATTGTATTAACAGACTAAAGAAGAAGAAATCACAATCATTTGATTACATAAATCAAAACAAGCATCTGACAATGTTCAGCATCTATCATAGTATGAAATGCTCGGGAAGTACATTTATACACACAGATACAAACACTGCCTCTAAAAAATATTGCTAATCTTAGATATTCTGATTCATTACATAACCTAAATATGTAAGAAACTATGCCCAGCTTGAGTTTCAAATTTGAAAAAGTGGTTTTTACTATGAAAGATATCTTATTTGACATAATAACCAATGAATAGGGATAAACCTCTCTTGTGAACAGTGCAGTTCCTAATCCCAGGTGTAGTAGTTTACTAGTTAGAGAGGGGACAGCACAAAATGAATAAGGAAGCAGTCACTATCAAATGGGACTGCAGAAAGGAGATAGATGTCCCTTGAGATTCTCCTTCAAACACAGACAGTGCAGATATCACAGCCTCCTTTATTTGCATTCACTTCTTTTGAAAACAAAACAAAACAAAACAAACTACAAGTGCGAAGGTTTTATCAAGTCAATCATATGTAAGTTGCCTGTGGTAGTTGACTGATAGTGTCAGTTTGAGACCTTTAGTTAACAGACGCTTAACTAAATTGACACAGCAATTCCACATCCTAGGGTACTGAAGACCCACCCTTCAGTGACTCATCGCCTGGATAGTATAAAAGGGAAATGAGGAAGGACGGATCTGCTTGTTTCTTCAAAGGAGCTCCAGTCTTCACCTTCACCTTCCTCATCATCTCTTGGCTTCAAGCATAAACTCTGCAGCTTCCGGTGCAGAACCTTCGGCCTCCTGCTATGGACTTGCACATGACACTGCAGTGAGCTCCAGACCTTCCACTGAATGCTTTGGTCTCCAGTGTGCAGACAGATCTTCTGCACTCTTCTTAATATGACTCTGTGGGTGGCCATTGTAAGCCAATCTTGGAAATTCTTATACATTTGCATATCTTGTGTCACATCTGTTTCTCTAGTAAAACACTGACTGATACACTGCCTAAGAGCTATCAGTGTAACAGAAAATGGCCCCCCAGTCAGTATACTTCAGTTTCTTAGTTGCCCAGGTAATAGTTTCTGTTTCAGACCCAGTTGCTCCTGTCTCTTAGAAACGGCTGGTCACTGTGATGAATAGCTGGTCACTATGATGCACATTGTATAAACCAATCCCCAATTGACAAGCCATTCTGCCTCTGTACTTCCTGCTTGCTTATCCCATATAAACCCTAGACCATCAGAGATCAGGGTCTGCTATTCTGGAAATGATCCCAATCAGTGCCCATTGACGTAAATAACTCTGCTTCCAAATTCTAGGTATCCATTTTAGTGTTTCTGCTTGCCATTGCATCATTTCTTAGGATATAATGTTTTCAAATTTTTCTCTATTTTACATAAGTCTGCACTAGTACACATTTTCTTTTGATATTTGTTTATTTGTTGTACTAGCAATTGAACCTAGGGTCTTTGCACTGAGCTATATCCCCAGAACATTTTTGAGGCAGGGTCTGGCTAAATCCCTAACTTGCCTA
Organism: Cuniculus paca; assembly: GCA_004365215.1. Taxonomy (NCBI): domain Eukaryota; kingdom Metazoa; phylum Chordata; class Mammalia; order Rodentia; family Cuniculidae; genus Cuniculus; species Cuniculus paca. The sequence goes on from RJWT010045065.1 coordinate 5,652, forward strand.
AGCTGGACTTGAACTTTTGACCCTCCTGCCTCAGCCTCCCAGAGTGCTAGGATTACAGGTGTGTGCCACCAAAGCCCTGCATCTGCCCCACTTTCAACTCCTTTCTTTCATGCTTTGCCCCAGGCCCACTTTCCTTTCTATGTGGAGCTCCCCCACCTCCATCTTACATTTCTGTTCCCTCTGTCTGAGGCACTCTTCTCCACACAGATCTCCTCAAAAATCTTTTCTTACAGCCTCAACCATCCCAGCACTCACCACCTTGCTGCCTGATCATCTTCAAGGTGTTCACAACAATCTGTGCAGGGTTAATGATTCACTCGTGTAGTTTCTCCCTCACTAGGGTCCATCACCTATGAGGGGTGGGAACTGTGTGCACCAGCATGCCCAGCAAGTTTCTTTTTGTTTTCTGGGAACCCCTAAAGCAGTGGTGCTTGGCATATAGTAAATGCTAAAGAAATATTTATTGCCTGAAATAATGAAATCGTACATATATATACAGGATTTTTAAAATAAGGGTTTCAATTCTTTTTTTCTACTTATTCTTTTCACTTAAAAATTTTACAAAAACACTGCTCTATGTCAGTATTATACCGAAGGATAAATCCTCCTTATAACACAAGCTATCATACTACTGTATGCCTGAAGCACAATTTGTGAAACAATTTCCATACTGATAAACATATCATTTTCAGTGAGCTTTTGGGGGGGTTGAATAGTGCTTTAAAGAACTCTCTTTTACAGATATTCTTGCATCCTTGGATGATTTTTTTTCTTTTGAGACAGGGTCTCACTACGTAGTTGTCTTGGTTACTTTTTCTTCCTTGCTGAGACAAACACCTGACGCCCAAAGTGAGGGAAGGAGAGGTTTATTTAGCTTACAATTTCTGGGGATTTCAGTCCATAATCAGCTGACTCCAAGGCAGGGTGGCATGGCACTGGGGCAACACTTCAAGGCAGCAGCCAGAGCAAAAGGGGACAGCCATTCATGGCGGCTGCAAGAGGCAAGAGCAAACCGCGCCAAAAAAGGAAGAAGCCGCCCCCATTCCAACCTTACATTGTATGTCGGCTCCACCCCCGGGCAGGTGTAGAACTCACACCGCCAATCCCAGCACTAGACAAGCAGTCAATCACAAACGCTAGATTCAGCCACTTCCGTGACTACATGAGGCTTGGGGGGGGGGCATCTATATACAAACTGTAACAGTAGTTCAGGCTGACTTTGAACTCACTATGTAGTCCAGGCTGGCCTTGAACCTGCAGTGATCCTCCTGCCTCAGTCATCCAAGTGCTGCCATGCCTGGCTTGAACAAATGCTTTTGGAGGCTGTTCCAAGAAGTAGAATTGATGGTTTAGAGTCTTCCTTGCTTTTAAAGAGGTGCTGTGGACTAGAAAATATGCAAGGGCTTCATGGGAAGATTTGAACATGGCTCACCTTTGCCATGGACTTGTTCTGTGGCATTCAGAGCCTCTTCCAAACTCAGTATCCCAGAAAAAATTCATCTACTGACTATTCATTCATATGAGATCATCAGTATATAAGTAGTTCCTAGAATGTAAGGTTTTGCACATAAGGAAAAATTGTAATTAAGTAATGAGACATAGAAGTTAAGAGTATGTACAGTTTAAGAGCTATACTGTTTTGTCATGTATGTAAGGTGGGGACAGTAATAGTATCCTTTGTTGAGGGCTATTCTACATAATTTTTTTGGAAAAATCATTTCATAGTTAAATTGCAATTAGGGTTTGTCTGAGGCCTAGTATCTCGCCATGCAAGCTGGCTATGGTATGTGGGAATATAATTCCGTGTGCCTCCAGTCGTAGTCGAGGCCTCAATGGTCTCCATGATGTTGTGATACCCCAGGGTTACATTTTTCCCTGTCATTAAATTTTGAAGCAGTGAATTGATCTAGCTAAATGTCAGACTGGCACTTCTAGCCTGCCTACTGCTACCTGCTCTCGACCTGTGTTACAACATTGTTGCTCGCTACTTCCCTCCTGAAGTCCTCCTATTGTCCCCAAGTCTACTGTCTCTGCTAAGTGGCAAAGTAATCACCTAGGAACTTTCACAACAGTTGTTGGGGCACTTTGGGCAGAAACTTCAACAGTAACAACATCCAGCTCTGCCTCCCAGAACAGGACCACCCTTCTTTTGATGAACACCATTCCCTCAACTTCAACTCTGTGGTCTGAGAGGATATGGGGGCTGCCAATCACGAACCCCACACCTTTGGTGTGGTGATGGGTCTCTGATTCACCAGGTCCAACAGAATGCGCCAGGGTTCTCCTAACTGAAGCATGCAGGAAAAAAGACTTTCCTTTCTGCTCAGGAAACTGCAAACATATAAGCACAAAAGCCTGGAATGGTGTTGTAGACCTGTAATCCCAGCAATCTATGAGGCTGAGGCAGGAAGACCACAAGATCAGGCCCAGCCTAAGCAACTTTGTGACTCACTAAGACCCCATCTCAAAATTTAAAAATTTTAAAAAGGGGCTGGGGCTGTAGTTCAGTACAAAGACCCTGGGTTCAATCTCTGATAACTCAAAAAAAAAAAAAAAGAAAGAAAGAAAGAAAGAAAGAGCAAAAAAGAAAGTTAGAAAGACAACAGAAAAGAAAAGCCGAAAGCATGGGCTGCATGGCAAAGAGGTGCAAGGACATGGCCCTCAAAGAGAAGGGCGACAGAGTCAGCCAGTCTTGGCTGCTTCTAAGTTTCCTAAGATTGAATCACCCATTCTGGCCTTTGATGATGTGTGTCAATAAATTTCCTTTCTGCTGGGCATGATGAAGATGCCTGCAATCCCAGACTCTGGGAGGCTGAGGCAAGAAGGTCGAAAGTTTGATCCCAGTCTAGACAATTTAGTGACTCAGTGAGACTTTGTCTCAAAACAAAAAATAAAAGAAAGGACTGGAGTTGTAGCACAGTGTGACAGCCTTGGTTCAATTCCTAGTATCACAAAAATAAATAAATAAATAAATAAATTTTTGTCTTGGTTACTTTTCTTGTTGCTGGAACAAAATACCTGACACCCAAAGTGAAGCAAGGAAAGGTTTATTTAGCTTACAGTTTCTGGAGATTTCAGTCCATAATCAGCTGGCTCCGAGGCAGGGTGGCAAGGCACTGGGGCAACATTTCAAGGCTGCAGCCAGAGCAAAAGAGGAAAACCAGCCTCTTCACCTCCCTTATATTATATACAGGTCACTCCCCCTCCCCCCCAGTACAGGTGTAACACTCACAAAATGTCCTTGCCCTCCTTTGCACAGGATGAGGATATTTACAAAGAACCCTGGCTCCCTGCTGAGTCTCTCAGTAGAACTTCTAAATTTCTCAAGTTGACACAATGTATCAACCATAACAGTTTTCTTCTTTTGTTTTAGCTACTTGAAACTGGATTTCTGCTACTTAACAACCTACTACACTGGCTACTTCTGATTGTTCTGCAGAAGATGCAGTTTCCTCACAGGATTTTTTGTCCTGATAGGCAGTGAAAACAAAGGACTAAAAATTGCCCGTGGCAACAAGACCTATCTCTATCAGTTTCATAATTGCAAAGGCTAAACATATGCACTGGCAGTGTGGAACTGAAACATTTCATGTGTCTGTACATATGTAAATACATATAATCTTAGTATTTTACAAAAAAAATGGATTAGACATGCATAACAATCCTATTGAACTTGCATTTTCCACTTAATGTTTTGGACACTGTGACTTAGGAATTTATACAAATATACCTGGTGCTCAGTGGTGTTTTAAATGCGTACTTTATCTCCACAGTGCATCTTTCTAAAAGACTGTCATGGGCAATACTGTCACTAGAATGTGAGTAACCTAATTGATAGAATTCTTATCTAGAGGCCCAGCCACCCCAGAGGAGCAGAGCAGCCGCAGCTCTGGGCCTGGAGCGAGCTGAAGGCTTGCACAGCAAATTTCACCTAGCCATGTAGCTTGGGACCCTGCGAGCAACCTGGTAGGGACTTGCCCTGAGTTTGCCATCAGCCCTGGATGTTGGGAGCATCCCTGGGGTCCTGCCTGGTATCTGCTCAGCCACCCCCAAGCAGTGGAGCAGCTACAGTGGTAGGCCTGGCTTGAGCTGAAGGCATGCACTGTGAATTTCATCGAGGCTTGGAGCCTTGTAACCTTGCACGGTATCTTGCAAGGCTCTGCCTTGCATCCTCAAACAGCCAGAGAGCCTTGGCATACAAAGTGTGGCATGCTGAAGGTCTGCCCAGCATACTGCCCCCCCAAGGGTACCTTCAAGGACCCCCTAGGTATTCGGTGAGGCCTGCCTAACACCCCATCTCAACTGAGGACCAAGAACTTCAAACCAAGAATGATCAAAAGGGATAAAGAAGGTCACGACATACTGGTTAGGGGAAAGCTCCAAGAGGAAGAAATAATAATCTTAAATATATATGCACCAAATATGGGAGGACCTAACTATATAAAACAAATATTAATAGAAATGAAAAATCAAATAAACAATAACACAATTATAATGGGAGACCCTAACACACCCTTGACACAAAGAGATGGATCAACTAGACAGAAAATCAGCAAAGAAATAATGGAACTGAATCAAACCTATGAACAAATGGACCTGGTAGACGTCTAGAGTTTTCCACCCAATGACAACAGAATATACATTCTTCTCAGCTTCACATGGTACATTCTCTAGAATAGACCATATACTAGCCCATAGAACATGCTTAAGTAAATGCAAAGGAATCGAAATTGTCCCATGCATGCTATCTAACCACAGTGCCATGAAACTGGAAATTAATGACAAAAGAAACTGCAAAAACTCCATAAACACATGGAAATTAAATAATACACTCATGAACACTCAGTGGGTCACAGAGGAAATTAAAGAAGAAATTAAACAATATCTACAAGCAAATGAAAATACAAATACAACTTACTGGAATCTATGGGATGCAATGAAAGCAGTCCTCAGAGGGAAATTTATGGCAGTGAATTCCCACATCAGGAAAATAGAAAAAACACAAATAAATAATCTGATGCTATACCTCAAACATCTAGAAAAAGAAGAGCAAGTCAAGCCCAAAGCCAAAAAAAGGGAGGAAATTATAAAGATCAGAGCAGAAATTAATGCAATTGAGACTAAGAAAACAATACAAAGAGTCAATGAATCAAAGAGTTGGTTCTTTGAAAGAATAAATAAAATTGATAAGCCCTAGCCAACCTTATTAAAAACAGGAAAGAAAAAACTCAAATCCATGCAATAAGGAATAAAAAGGGTGAAATCACTACAGACCCTGTGGAAATACAGAAGATCATCAATACCTGTCTCGAAAAATCTTTACTCTCATAGGTTTGATAATACAGAAAAAATGGACAGATTCCTAGAAACATATGAACTACCAAAGCTGGATCAAGATGCTGTAAACCTGCTGAATAACCCAATTTCAGTTAAGAAAATTGAAAATGTAATTAGAACTTTACCAACCAATAAAAGTCTAGGTCCTGATGGATTCACAGCTGAATTCTACAAGAAATTTAGAGATGATTTAATGCCAATACTCCTAGAACTCTTCAATGAAATTGAAAGGGAAGCAATTCTCCCTAACTCATTCCTGGAAGCAAATATTACCATAATAGCAACCAGAGAAAGACCCAAGAGAAAAAGAGAACTACAGGCCAATCTCTCTAATGAACATCGATGCAAAAATCCTCAATAAAATACTGGTAAACAAAATGCAGCAAGTCATTAAGAAGATTATACACCACAACCAAATGGGATTCATTCCAGGAATGCAAGAATGGTTCGACATATGCAAATCAATAAATGTAATACACCATATCAATAGAGCCAAAGATAAGAATCACATGATCATTTCAATAGATGCAGAAAAAGCTTTTGATAAAGTCCAACACTTATTCATGATAAGAACCCTATAGAAAATTGGAATAGATGGTCTTTACCTCAATCTGATAAAAACCATCTATGACAAACCAACAGCCAGCATCACATTAAATGGTCAAAAACTGAAAGCTTTCACTCTAAAATCAGGAACAA
>RJWT010045066.1:0-11687 GCA_004365215.1 Cuniculus paca
AAAAAAAAATCCTTAACTTCTGACCATTCTGCACTTAATGTTTACTTTTCCTTTATGCTGGTTTTAGTTTTAGAAAACTTTCCATGAAATGACTATGAGGGCCAGGTTCAGACTAAGAATTATCATCTGTTACATGAACAACTTTAGTGAAAATAACTACAGCAATACCTCAATGACAGGAAATAATTGATCTTGGTTGTAATGTGTTAAAATTTCAACCAATCACAGTGCCTCTAACAAAGTACAACATTTAAAGCCCTTTATGGATAATATCCTGATTTCCAGAACCAAATTTTTAGTTTGGAGTATATTTCAAGTGCATGGACTTACAGAATTCTTCCCTGAAGAAAAGTTAGAATTCTGTTACCAGAAGGTAACCAAAATCAATAGTTGGAATTTTTCATAGTCTTTTTCTGAGGTTTTCCCCTTAAAAAAAATGGAATTTCCTTTTTCAGACAAATGAATGCATTGTGAGGATACAGGACTCCAGGCACATCTAAATCTCCTCTAAATGGTGTATCTAATTTTTGATGACTCATCCTTTCACATGCTTATGTAACCCTGTAAAACTTGACATTAAATCCCTTTCTCTTTCTATACCAAGAGTATGTTCTTTTGTCTTGAAAGAAATCTGACTAAAATAATATCCAGAAAGAAAACATGTACATTAGAGCAGAAGAAAAGTAGACACAGTTGTAGGGAAAATAAAAAAAGGCTTAGTCTCACTGTAAAAGTCATTAACTTTATTATACTAATTTTATATATTATTTACCAAGGAAATTCAAATGAAAATGTTCTGGAATTTTCAACATATACAAATATACACATGCATACCCTTCCAAACCAATTGTTTGCTTTCAAATCAATACTAATTTGTTTAAATTATAACATAAAATATAAAATTCCCAACTTATAAATACCCTTGATCATATCTTACACAAATATGATGTAGTCCAATCTCTGCTAAAAGTTCACTGATGACTTTCATCACTCTTTTTGTAAACACCCAAATCTTTAACTGAACCTATCTAGTTTGTAGTAATCAGTCCCTATTTCTGTCAATTCATCTAATGATTATTTAATGTCATTACTGCCTCCTAGACATAAACGCTTTGTAATTTTAGTGTTCCTGTCTTGTTCATACTTCTATCTGTTACCTGGTTTGGGGATGTTGAAATCTTCTATATGTAGTTTCTAGGATCTTTCTATCCTGAACAAAAACTTGGTCAAGACAAGCACAAAAGTTAGTAAGGTTTTGTATTTACTAAAGGGTTAAAAAGAAATTTGCTCTGCAGAGTTTGAGGCAAGTAATAGTGGGGGAAAAAAGTATACTGCACAGCATGAGAGTGGAATACGGTGGAAGAAAAAATACAATAGAACGCTGTATGGCAATTGTTTTTTGACTTTCCTACTCCTCAGGCTGATATCAGATCTAGAATCCTATTGAAAAATTGCTTGAGGTTCCAGGAGAATTGAAGACACTTTGTGATTCATTCCAGGTGCAAAAGGTGTTTGTGCACCTGTTTCCTTAATCTCTGTGGGTGGTCAAGGTCACATTCACTTGTCCAGCAAGTTTGCCAAACCCTAGTTTCCTATTTCAGGTTCACTTCATATTTGGCTTGTTCAAAGAAAGAAATACCACGGCAAAGGAAAGTTGTTCACCTCAGCCAGGAAACAGATAGAAGGAAGGAGGCAGGGACAAAATTAATGCTTCTGAGTCATTCCCCAGTAACCCACCTTTTCTTACTAGAACACACTTCCAAATACATGAGAATTATTGAAGACATTTCCTATCTTAACCATACACTCATCCTTGGTTCCCTTACTGCACATGTTCTTCTGATTATGTAAAATGCATTTAGTTCATCTACAAAAGTCAAAAAATTCTTAACAGCTTCAACAAGACTGAAAAGTCTAAGTCCAAAGTGTCCTCTAAGACTCAAGGCAAATTCCTAGCTGAGAGCCTGTCTTTGTTACTCTTCTCTCATTGCTGAGACAAAATACCCGACACCCAAAATTAGGGAAGGGGAGGTTTATTTCTTACAGTTCTTGGAGATTTCAGTCCATCCTTAGCTGGTTCCAAGGCAGGGTGGTGTGGCTGAGGGGTAACCTGGCTGCAAACAGCAAAAGCAAACAGCGCAAAAGAGGGAGAGAGAGAGAACATGCCTTCTTCCCTCTATTATATAGTATTCAAGCTCCACCCCTGCATGGGTGCAGCACTCACACCGATAATCCCAGTGCTAATCCCAGTGCTAGACAATGAACCAATCACAAATGATAGATTCAGTTGCCTTCATGACTGCATGAGGCTTGGGCAGACTCATGTACATCCTATATACAAAAGACATTTAGTCCATCTCCAAGAGTTGCCAAAGTTCTAATAGTTTCAGCATTGCTGAAAAGTCCAAGTCCCAAGTCTCCTCCGAGATCTAAGGCAAACTCTTAGGTGCAAGCCCCTGTACAAGTGAAAACAAAGTAAAACATTTCCAGCATACAATGGCACAAGATACACGTTACCATTCCAAAGGGTACGAACAGGGGAATACTAAGGAATGAGACCAAAGGACGTCCAAAATCCAGCAGGGCAAACATTAAGTCCTACAGTTTCATGCTCAGCATCTGAAACAATCTGGTTGCAAGCTCCAAAAGGCTTGAGTGACTCCACCCCCATGGCATTTCTAGGGTTTTTAGCTCCCACAGTTTCTCTCTTAGGCCCACTCTGCTCAATCCTTGCAGCTTTTCTTAGATGATCCATGCTCCTGGCCTTTTCAAACTTCTGGAGTCTCCACTTTGGCTTCACACTCACAGCTTCACATGCTGCCCTCTCAGGGGTGCACTGCCTGGCCTTACAGGTCCTCTGAAATTGAGGTGGAAGCCTTTTTAACCTCAGCACTTGTGCATTCTCCATGCATTTAAAACCAGCTCCATGTGGATGCTGCCAATGTCTGCTGCCAGCTGGAGAAGTAGCCAGGCTTTCCTCTCTCTTGGCTGTAAGAGTCGAGTGCCTTGATTGCTGGGCACTCTAAACCTGATTGTGAGGAACAGATTCTCTATGTCACCACCATTCTGGAACCTGGTGCAGCTGCTGCCATTTTGGATCCTCCTGTGACCTCTGCTGTCATGCTGGAACCTTGTGTGGCTGCCACCATTTTCAAACTTGGTGTGGCCTCCATTGCCATTCTGAAGCATGGGGCTCTGCAGCTTTCTCCTCCAAGCAAAGTCTTTCACTTTGCAGTTTTGAGGCTGCAAAGGGTGGAGACCCACCACTTTCTGGGATGCCCCCAGGCCATCTTTTTTATTTCTCTGTTTCTTCTCAGCAATCGAGACCTCAGCTCTATTGTTGTAGTCCAGAGCTTTCTGGTCAAACTCACAACATTTTGAATCACCATGCTGGGCTGTTTGCTCTTGATTCACAACATAAATCTGGCTAAAAGCCCCCAACAATAGCCATGCCACAGCCTCAACATTCGACTGCCTCAAAATTTCTTTTGCCAGATTAATCAGTCCATCGCCCTTAATCTCAGTCTCAGGTAAAGTCTCTGGACATGAGCAAAAGACAGACAAACTTTCTGACAAGCCATAACACATATCATCTGGAGTCCAAAAACCAATGCAGTCCTTCTTTCCAGCAGAAACCTCCTGAGCCTGGTCTTTACCAGCAGTCTCTCTGTCAGACTCCTGGTCTCCTGAACTCTGACCAGAATCTCCCAAGCAGAGCAGCCTAAGCTGTTCCAGCTTTACTCTTTCAGGCAACACCTCTGAACCTTTCCAAACACTTCCCACAAGCCATTTCCAAAGGCTCTTGAACCACATGGTCAGGCACAGTCACAGCAATGACACCAATGCTCTGTTACCAAATTTTTGTTGTGGTCAGGGGTTGCAGGGAGAAAGATTACAATCAGGACACAGAATTTATAATATTATTTATGATGGTTTCCCAGTGTTAAACACAAGAAAGTGCAGGAAATTTGTTCACAACACCAAAGTCTGTTCTGGGAAAGCCCAAAGGCCAGTAGTGGAAGCTAGAAAGTCTATGCCAGTGAGATGGATCTGTGCTAGAAGGTTGAGGGTTCAATAGTGGAGCCAAAAAGCAACACTCAAATAAGGACCAGGGCTCCCCAAAAATATCCCAGCCATCCTCAGTGACAATGAGGTCCCATGCTTCTCCAACAATGAGAACAGTCGAGTACATGCCAGGAAGCCAGAGTGACAACTTCTGGAGTTTAAATAGCAACCATCTTTCCCTCCGGAGCCAGGAAGCAATGCTCAACATAAGGACCAGAGCTCCCCAAAGTGAACTGTAGCCACTCCCAGCAAGAAGGTCCCAAACTCCTCCAATGATAATGGCCAAATTCATATTGGGGAGCCAGCTTGACAAGCTTCTCCAGGAGAACAAATGACTCCAAACAGCAGCACTTAAGAGAACCCACCATGCCACCACTCTTCCTCTCCATGTCTCTTTTTATGCTGGTAACTTCCTCAGCTGGGTTGTCTACACTCAGCACCAGGCTGATTTAACTCAGCTGGTGTTATTTTAATCCATAACAGAGCCCCTTTAAAAATAAATGTACATACATATTATATACAAAGACATTTGGTAAACATTCATACCCCACAAAGGAAAGAATGGGGGATTAGAAAGAAATTGGACCAAAACAAAACCAAAATAAAGCAGGGCAAATTCTAAATCTTGTAGCTCCATTTATAGCACCTGAGGCACATGGTAGTAAGATTTGAGGTTCAGAGGAGTTCAGTATCGCCACTCCTACTGCCCTCTCAGTTGCAACCTTCATCGCCTTTCACTGAGGCAGGTTCTACTCACTCCTAGTGATTTCCACCACAGATGTTCCACATTCCTGTTATCTATAACTTCCCACAGGTCCACTGTACCTACTGCTTCCCTCTCACAGCTTCACACATTACCTTCTGAGGAACCTCTAGCCTCCCAGGCCTTCCTTTGAAATCTGAGTGTAATCTTTCATAACCCTACAACTCTTACATTCTGCATACCTAAAAAGACAGCACTATATAGATGATGCCTGGGCTTGCCAAAAGCTCTAGCAGTATCAGGGACCACATAAATCATGACAGTAACAGCCTCTGATTGCTGGGGCATATTTTTTATTGTCCTGAGACAAAGTACTTCATTTCTTTTTAAGGTTAATCCTTTCAGCAACTCATGCCCTTCTCAGATTCATTTCTGGTGAGACTCTTTCATATTATTTCACTGTACTTCTTGCTCTTAAATCTCATTGCTATGGCTAAAAGCAGCCAGAAATTCCCAACACATTCTTAACATAGGGCTGCCTTGAAATTTCCTCTACCTGATGAATTAATGTATAGCCTTTAAATTTGGCCTCTCACAGTCTCAGGAAATATAAACAAAACTTAGACAAATTCTTTGCCAAGATGAAAGACACATGGCCTCTAGTTCAGTTTCCAATAGAGTGCCCATGCCCAAATAAAAGATCATCAGTCATGCATTTGCTACACACACTCCTACAATCATTCTGGACATCTGAGTTCCCACAAGAATTGCCCATCAAGCTCTGTTCACAGTTTCATTAACCTGAGTCACCAAATATCCAAACTCCTCTTCCCAGTCAGTTACCACAGGTTCTCAACCACATGGTCAGGGGCAGTCACAGCAGTGACCTCACTTGTGGTACCGAAAGTACACAGATGTTAGATTAAGATGGCTTTTTGATTATTATAGACATAGTAGTTATAATAATATGTGATGAATAGACAGATACTCTTAACAGAAAGGAAATTCAGTCTAAGAAGCAATGTAACTGTTGTCAGTGAACACTTTTATTATGAGGCAAATGGATGAGCAATTAGCATTTTGAGAACAGTATCCTAATTAGATGTGTATATTAAAAGAATTGTCAGAACATGTGATGAATACCAATCGTGAAGCTCCTGCTGTAATTCAGGTGAGGTATGAAGGTGGCTTAGTCCTCTGGTGTACCAACAAAGAATGCAGTGGTGAGAGATTGCATTGAACCTAGTAGTATTTACAAAGCTGAGTTTCCAGAAAGAGGAGGCGTTCAGCAGTGTCCATGACACATAAATTCTGACAACAGTCCTTTAACAGCAGAGGACAAAAATTATCTCACCAAAATTAAATTAAGTGGAGAAGCAATAATTTCCCTTTAAGGAGATTTAAGAGAGATGCAGAGGAGAGTTGAAAGAACATTTTCAATAATTTTAGCAGCATTTGGAAAAACACAAATAGTGAAGAGAATAAAGGGGTCAAGAAAGATAACACTTGAGGGGGAGGGAAAATAAAAGCAAAAGCATGACTTAGTAGAGAGGACAAATTGATGGCATCAGAGATAGAACCCAGAATTGTCCAAATGATGTCCCTGAGCAGGATATAGAGAGGTCTCACGCATACTTGGTCAGTGTGTGAAGTTACTGCATCAGGGCAAAGTGAGAATTGTATTGCAGCCCATGATTATTGCAAGTTTTTACCATAGCAAAATCTGAGTTTGCTCAAATGAAGAGCCATATGTTATTTATATAAAAATACTGCAAGAAGATCATGGCCCTGGGTGAGGCTTTGGCCAGAGTGCATAAAAGAAGGGGTTGGCAAGAGGCATGTTCATAACAGTGAAGGCAGAATACACAGGTACAAATGTCACACAGGAAGATATATGTGAGGGCAATGGATTTGATTTTATTTCTTAGGGAATTTGGAAGCTGGTATATCAGCTAAAATTGAATATGGGGGAAAAGGCTAGATGTTTGAAGAAAGGAAAAGGGTGCAGAGTGCTCATGGATGAGAGTAAAAGAGAAAAGGCAAAGGAGAATTGAATTACTTTAAAGTTGAAAAGGAATTTAAAATAGATCGGATAACATGGTTATACATTTTTCTCCAGTCATGTTCATGTTCAGCTTTGGGACTAGGTTAGTGAAAGGTTTAATTTCAGTAAGGTCAGCGTTTGCCAAACTGAAAGAGCCATTCAAAGAAGAATGGTGTCTATGAGACACATGCAAGAGAGTCATTTAAACATCTGACCATGGAATTTATACTTAGTTTTGATAGAAGAGAAAATTATATAATGGTGATGAGCGAAAGTGAAAATGCTGCAGGATCAATAAATACACCTCCCAGGTGGCATAAAGGTTTATCCAAGTGGGATTGATTGAGGCAGTGAGTTACAAGCAAGGAGTCAGGAAGCCGAGCTGACAGAGTGTGATGCATGAAATTGAGATTATAGAGGAGTTGCTGTTATAGGTAATGGCAAGGTGGAGGTCATGACTATCAGACTGAATGATTTCGGGAGTATGCAAAACTGGTTCACAGCAGTTTAAGAAACTGAGAAACGAAAATATGGTTAGGATTTCCATTCACTCTGAAAATTAAAATCCTACAAATTTCTGGAAAAGAAAGCAATAGTGAGGCGGGAGCTAAAGATATCAAGAACCAAGGCAAGAAGTGGATGTCAGTCAATCCTGGTATAATGAGGTGTCCTGTGCGAGAACATCTCAAGAGATGCGATTCAAGTCTCTGATGGAAACAGAATGTCCTGGAAAGAACAGTGAACAACAAGATGCATCCTCATTCCTGCCTACCTTCAAGCTCAATGATAACTACTGTGGGAGCATAAGAAAACCTAATAAATGCCTCTACTACTTGGAAGACTGGAAGGGGAAGTAAATAATAGCCTGAGGAAAGGGCCAAATATTTATCAGGAAAGAAAACTGACAAGTGCATTTGCAGTGGCTCAATTGAAAAGAGGGATTTTATGGTGATGAAAATTGTATTTTAGGAAAAATGTTTTTTGATAGCAGTGGCATCTAGGAAATTGGGAAAGATAGAAGCAAAGTTAAATATCTTCTAATTTTTACAATATTTAAGGGACTTTTTTTGACAGAGTGCTTTCTCTCTTAGGTTTCAAAAATATATTATGTCTTTCAAATGTCAATATGTTCCAAAATATGAATAGCGTAAATCAATATATCCAGAAAAATAATACAGCAGCATTGTCCATAATCAGACCTAATTGCATACTGATCATAGTGGGTAATTCACATGAAAAGTATCTTGAATATTTGTTATCATTCTACATTCACTGCAATATCTTTGTTCTTTGATTTGGCTATGAAGTCATTGCTGCTATCTGCTGCCATGCTTTTACAAACATCACTATTATGTGTGGGAAAGGGACTAGAAAATAGTGGATCTGAGCTAACTTTTTCCAAGGAAATAGGTAGGATTTGGAAGTCATATTTTTTCAGTTTGACTGATAATCTCCTATAACTTCCTAGCCTGATATGCTAGTATAGTTTTTAATAACTTTCTTTTTTTTGGCATTCTCAGCTGTGTGCCCAGGGCCTTGCATATGCTAAGCAATTAATCTAACATTGGGGTACACACCTAGTTCTTTAATTCTTCTTAACTAACATATTTTAAAGTCATCACCCTTGTGTATATCTAGTTGTTTACTCTGACTTATTTAGTCAAATCCATTTCCTTCAGAAGTTATAGTTATACATGTGCTATATATTATATTTCTGAAGGTTATGAGGGAATATTTTATCGGGGAAAAATATTTGTCAACTGTTATATGTTAGTTGGAGAAATATATTTTTATATTGTTGGAAACAAACAGTAATTAAATATTTTAAAATGAGAGAAGGCCATAGGTCAAATGTACAGAAAATTAAATAATGATAAGTATTTGAATTTTTTACAGTAAAACCCACCTAATGGAAAAAAAATACATTGTTTTTATATCTGTATATGGTACTGTTTTTCAAGCTAATAATTATGAGATGTTTCCCAGTTCTTTCTTTTCTCTGTAATATTTAATCACCTAATTATAAATTCATGGACTCAGTGATAGATTCATTCAGCAATTATGTGTTAGTCAATGAAACCTTATATTTTAGTGAATGCCAATTTCACTCCTAAATTCTTCAAAAATTTCTCATTATGATCCATCCTGATCCTTTCATCATAATCTAAGCTACTAACTTATCCAGACTGTGTTTTGCTCACATCAACTCTTGTTTTTTGTCGACTTCTATTTTATAGTTATATCCCAAAGACTAAATACATAAATCTGTAGTTTAGTTTATCAGATCTTTTAAAATCTGGTTGAAAATACTGCATTTGTATATGAAGAGGAATCTGGTCACCCTTGTGTGAAAGACTGTAGTTTTGTTATACTATATATATTGCTCTGGATTTTATTTTTGACATTACTGTTAGATTTTCCAACAACAGCAACTATTTTTTACTGTTCAAGAATCACAATAGATTTCAAGAACCACAGTAGACTGTAGAGACTTATATGTTGAATAAAAGATGAACATTAAAATTGGAGATAAAGATAACCTTGAGACTCTTGTAGGCAAATGGATACAACTTGAGAGCATGCTTATGGGTAAAAAGGTTCAGAGTCACATGGGTGAACATTGTATTGTCTCCCTAGTATAAGAAAGTGGGGAAATTAGTGGGATCCAAAATACAAAATAGAGGTGGTGAAGGTGAAAGGGGAGGAGATGTCTCCAGGGGGAAGGCAATGGCCATTGTTAATCTATAATTCTGTTTTGAAGCCCTGTGTTGTTCTCATGGTTCTGTTTAGCTTGGTTTTATTGTTTAGTTGTGTTTGATTTTATTATATTTGATGGCATGGACAGCTATTGCAAAAATAACAAAATGGATTGTAGCAGCCATTATTGATTTCCTATTATCTTGTTCCAAAGCCTTTATTGCTTTACTTGTTTTCTATTGATTGATTTTATTCTATTTTGCTTTGTTTGATTTTGTTATGTGTGAAGGTCTAAGCAGGTACTTTGAAGATAAGATGCATCATGATAGCCTCTGTTGTATGCCTGCAGTCTTGTTCAAAGTCCTGTATTGCTTTCATTGTTTTCTTTTGATTGGTTTTATTCTTTTCTGTTTTATTTGATTGTATTATACCTGAGGGCATGAGCAGTTATTTTGAAGGTGACAAGAGGCATTATGGTAGCCATTATTGATTTCCTTTCATCTTGTTATGAGGTCTTGTATCATGTTCATTATTTTGTTTTGATTGACTATTCTATTTTGTTTTGTTTGTTTTTATTATGTCTGATGATATAAACAGCTACTTTGAAGATAACAAGATACATTAGGGTAGCCACTGTAGTATTTCAACTGCCTTGTTTTGAAGTCCCGTATTGCTTTCATTGTTTTGTATTGATTGATTTTATTCTGTTCTGTTGTGTTTGATTTTGTTATGCCTGATGGTATGGGAAGTTATTTTGAAAACAGCAAGGGGCAACATGGTAATCATTGTTGGTTTATTTTTGTTTTGAAGTCTTTTATTAATTAAATGTTGTTTTATTTTGTATTTGTTTTATTCTCTTCAAAATAAAAAAAATAAAATTGGAGATAAATATTTTTACCCACTGTTATATTTTGTGCAATAGACATGTTGGCTCATATAGTTATGATATCTAATGACCTTTCATTAGGCTAATTCATTTTTTAATTTATTTTGAGGCATACGTTTTTTATATTTTTAGGTCATAAAAATGTGTCTGGGTATGATTTAGTCCACCATTATCTATTTCATATTATCTGTCTTCTTTTGTTGCAACAAAGCAAAATTACCTTTATTCACAAACCATAATTTCAGGGTATTTCTTGAGATAGTTACTGATTATATTATGAGAGCTAGGAAAGTAAAGCACATTCCTCTTTCCAGTAGGTAAATGGTGTAAACTATTAAGATTTTAGGTTTGCTGTACTAATAACCCTGGTTCATTATCAGTTGTTGAGAACGGGCATGATACAAGAGCTTAGAAAAGATCCATGTTCCTCTAAAAGATGAAAACTCTATGCCTCACACAGAATATAATTAAGAAAAAAATATACTAGGATTGGGGTGACTGATATGCATTGCTCCTAGTAGTGAAAAGACAGCTCGTAACAATTACCCTGTCTGTGCAACCACAGAATTAGACCAAAGTATAATGTGTGTGACTATGAGTCATATTCCCTGCAAAAGAACTTAATATAAAGGCAATTTTGTGATTTAAGGAGTAGTGAAATTATCAATTATACTATACTTATGAATCTGTATTTAATGTGTTTATTTACAACTATGAAATATAATTTGTTGCTATAAAAATGATCTAATATTTATTTTTGTGGTTTGAACACCTTATTTTATAGACTAATAGAGACTCAGTTTGAAACAGTCCTGTAAATTACAAGATTTTATTGATTTCCTCATAAAGAACTTCCCAAGTTTAAGTAACACTGAAAATCATGTTTTGCACATTGTGTTTCTGTATTATGCAAGTCATAGGCTAATATATCAGTTTGCTTTTAGTAATTACATGGAAATGACCTCCATATTTCTGATATTCTTTATTCATTCATAAAGAAAATGGCAAGAAACACAGGAGGGTATAATTCATGAGATTTTTCAAATGCTTATAGATTTCTGAGTATGATTAGAAAAGGGGAAAGCTGCCTTCTCTGCTGAGTGATCAATATGGGCAATTATTAGAAACCAGAAAATCAGTCTTGTCAAGAACAGTGAGTTATCAGTCCACCTCAGTTAAGGAAAATCGCTGTTTTTCTTGGATCTTTATTAGCAGATGTGAAGCCACAAATACAGATTAAAAGTTAACAGTCATGATAAAATAGTAAATCTACTGATTGTTTAGTTTGTCAC
>RJWT010045067.1:0-11682 GCA_004365215.1 Cuniculus paca
AGTTCAATCCCCGGTACCAAAAAATAAAATAAAATAAAAATTCCCAGAAGATAAGTACAATTATAATAATGATTTAACAAAGAAAGATGAAGCTGAAGAACAAGTTATTTGGCTAAAACATAGACCTTAAACAGCAGAGTCAGAGTTTGAACCTATTGCCAAGTACCTGACTCACTAAAGTATCCTACAATAAAGCCAAAGACATAACATTAGCCTTCCTCAGAAAGGGTCAGAAGTTATAACCTGGGGGTCATGACCCCACTATTCATTGGACTGTCTTACTCCTCCATTTTATTAATTCTGAAATTGCTCTTGTTCAGAGGAATAAATAACAAAACTCTAGACAGAATGATTTGGGCATTTGTTTTAAAGGCAATTATGGAAATTGGGTTTCTATCAGCCAAGCTTTAGAAAAGGAAAACCCAAATTTGCAGTGGGAACTGGTTATTATTGAGAAGGAAAAAGAAGAGAAAACAAAAACACAGAGCAGGTCCTTGCCGGACTGATACAAGAAAAATTCAGATCGAAGAGCTGGTATAGATCTGAAAAAAAGAGGTTCCTGAGGGAACTGGGCAGTCAGCAGCAACTCCTCTCTCACGCAGAACTCAAGTATGAAGCCAGTCTAGACACACTAGCTGAGGCTTTTCCGATTCATCATCATGAGGAAATACTCTCATGGGGAATGGACCTCATGTAGAGGAGAGTCATCCTCATTTTAGAATCCCTGCAGCCTAACACCAGACCAGAAAACATACCTCCGTCTTTCAATTTGGACTGCGCTCCCATCCAAGCACTACCTAAAGTATTATTTCAGATGTTGCAGGAATAGCATATTGCTTCTTTTTTTCAAATCCAACTAATGTGTTTCCTAAAACATTTAACCAATTGAGACTTCAGAAGTAAAGCAAGGAGAGTACAGGTGGAGATAAAACGACCACCAAGAGAAACCCAGAGTATTTACACAGAGCCACACTGACCATGAACCATCAATAAGGGAAAAATTAATCCCAAGGTAAGGCAGGTTACAGATTAAATAACAAAGTGTTTAAGGCTCCTGTCTTAAATCTAAGTTATGGAAATCTTTGGCTCAACCTTCACCCTAACTTCTTCCTCATGCAATCACTAGTTCATGCTATATAAAGATGAACTATAAAGGAAAAGAGAATTATCTTGAATTACCTAGTCTGCTATTATCAGAAGTGGAAGACTGAGTCTCTAACTTACTTCTTCTACATCCTCGATGTCCAGTGTAACTTCACTAGAATAGAACTTGGTAATGAACATTCTGCCACCAATTCCTCCCACCACTAGAGGATGTACTATTTTTTAGTCTCAGGACAATTCTCCCACTGGGCACTCAAGAATTAAATGACAAAATGAGAAAGCCCAAACAAAAACCAAGAGAAACAAGAAGAAATAAAAACAACCTTCAGGGTTTCAAGTTAATGGAGTTCATGAGTATAAGCTTCAAAATAGTGATATTCTATGTATCCTTAATATATCAAGGAAGATAAAATATATACTTGAGGAGTTTGGAAAAGAATTAGGAATTATAAGACAGAACTAAAGCAAAATTCTTGAACCAAACAATCAATTGGCTAAAATAAGCACATTATGCAGATTTAGACACTAGTGAAAAAAGAATTATTGAACTGGAAGCAAGTCTAAAAGAAAATATCCAAAAGGAAAAGCTTAAAACTTCAGAAGATAGATTTTAAAAAATGTGAGAAAGATTGGCATAATGGGATTTCAGACCAGGTTGCAGAAAATCATATAGAAGCAAAATTTGAAGAGATTATAGATAAGAATTTTTCAAAATTGATTGAAAACCTCAGATTACAGGTTCAAGAACGAATACTCAGAGTGATTTTTTAAAACATTAACAGTCGAGGATCTCCTGATGAAATCAATGAAAGGTAGAATAAAAGAGATAGTCTTTAAAAGAGGGTTGGGGTCCCATCTAGAGTTAAATGGATCTCTGCCCAGTTTGTTTCAGATGCCAAGACTGAAGGTGACATATATGCCGAGAGAGTACAGAAGGTTTATTACTTCAGTATTCAGCAAACATATGCTTACAGAATGTAGGTGAAGTAAAAACAAAGAAAAATTGAAGAAACTCCTTAGGAATAGACCCATGCCAGCTCTTTTCTGGCTGGGACCATGGAGGGTGTGGAAGAGAAGAAAAAGAAGGTTCACACTGTACCAGAAACCCTTAAGAAAAAGCAAAGACATTTCACAGAGCTCAAGGTAAAGCGCCTGAGAAAAAAGTTTTCCCAGAAGTCACTTTAAAAGGTGAGGAGGAAGCTCATCTATGAACAAGTCAGGCATTATCATAAAGACTACAGACAGATGTACGGAACTGAGATTCAAATGGTTAGAGTGGCAAGAAAAACTGGCAACTTCTATGTATCTGCAGAACCCAAACTGACATTTGTAATCCGAATCAGGGGTATCCATGGTGTGAGCCCAAAGGTCCACAAGGTGTTGCAGCTTCTTCATCTTTGCAGAATCTTCAATGGAACCTTTGTTAAGCTCAACAAGGCTTCAATTAACATGCTGAGAATTGTGGAACCATATATCGCATGGGGGTACCCAAACCTGAAGTCAGTAAACGAACTAATATACAAACGTGGCTATGGCAAAGTCAATAAGGAGTGAATTACCTTGACAGATAACTCAATGATTGCTCAATCTCTTGGTAAATGCAGTATCATCTGCATGGAGGCTCAGATTCATGAGATCTATACTGTTGGAAAACACTTTAAAAAGGCAAATAACTTCCTGTGGCCCTTCAAATTATCGTCTCCATGAGGTGAAATGAAGAAAAAGACCACACATTTTATGGAAGGTGAAGATGCTGGAAATAGGGAAGACCAGATCACCAGGCTTATTAGAAGGATGAACTGAGGTGTCTATCATGGTATTTTTATGATTTGGTCAGTTAATAAAAAATGTCTGCTTCCAAATTGAAAAAAAAATAGACCCATACCACATTTAGAGAAATAACAAAGGATGTTTCTCAGGCAGAAAGAAAATGATCTCATGTGGATAGTTGGAGATGAAGGAAGTAATGAAGAACAAGAAAAATCTAAACCTATGTGTCAATTTATATACTTTCTGTGCAAAATAATTATAGGAATAATTGTTTTTATATGGTTTAAATTTCATAGAGAAGGCATGCAGCAAAAACTTACTTAAATTGATAGGACATTAATTGAAGCTAAACATTTTAACATTGCCCAGGAAGAGATTAAAAGTTCTTCCTGTAGCTGCATAATGGCACACATCCATAATTCCAGCACATGGAATGCTGAGGAAAGGGGACAGAGTTCAAGATCATTCTGGACTACACAGTGAAATCCTGTCTCAAAAAACTAAGAGAAAAAAATCATACCAAGTAATGTTAAACTTGGTAAGTCAACTATATTATGTTGTAAGTTCTAGAAGAACCACTAAAATACATGCATTAAAATGAAAAAAAAACAGATATGAAAACAAAAAGAGCGAGTCATACATAGACATATGTATGTGTGTGTTTCTGTGTGTGTTGAGGAGGGTTTTGGTGAGGTTCATATTGATCTCAGTTTTATCCAAAGTAATAGTCAGTACCAATAGACAGTGCTGTTGATATCCATAAAGTTCTGAGTAAGAGGTATGATCATGATGCAGTAGTCATTTTTCAAAGCTAAATGAAACTCAGATATATTCTGAAATATGCAAGAACTCAGGAAATCCCAGTTGTATGAGCACTTCATAAAATGTTATTAAAATAATAAAATATACATAAAAAGCAATAAATCAAAATAAAAGAAATGAAGATGCCAAAGTGAAAGAACTGTGGATGACCTGTTTAAAAATAGAAGAAGAATAGACGGCTGTAGGAATTAGAGTTTGGAAAAGTCTCCAAATATTGTAAAACTTAACATTAAAATTTTGAGATAACTAACACAATTAGAAATGTTGAAGAGGGACAAATAAAAATGTATGTTTGATAAGTTTTCACCTTTTAGAGCAAAAATTTCCAAATGTATAGTCCAAACTCAAAGTATGGCCCAAATATTATTTCAAAAGTTTTCATAATAAAGAATCTTTTAAGACTAATATGTTTTATAATAAATGAATACATGCCTTAAATACACCCAGTTCAAATACAGTTTATGTTGTATTTTTAAAATGTATTCTAAACTTCTGCCTGGATGCACATTTATCTGTTTCTATGCATGGAGAGATGTTTGAAACTGGTTTAGGCAGAATTTTATCATTTCTGGACTTTTTAATCTCTAAGAAGTAGAATTTGGAAGAATTTTATCTCTTTTTAATCTTTTCTGTGATGCTTAAATGTTTTATGATAACAAAGTAGCATTTTTAAAACAGTGAGTCATTTTTATAAAAGAAAAATAAACAACAAATGAAAATAATATTTGCAACATATGACAAGCAAAGTTATTACAAACCAATCTAAATATCAACAGGAAAAAAGCAAACCACCCAAGAGCATGGGCAAAACACATGAAAATTGAATTCACTAAGAAAATAATATGAAAAACTAAGTGACTATAAGAGTCTAAATGACTATCATAGTCAACTCTGTTAATTATCAAAGCATAAAAATTAAAAACAGAAGTAACATAAAAATACTTAATCAATTTGGTGAAAAATGGAAATTTAACCCACTTTTAGGGAAAGTGGACAAATACTTGACTTATGTTTGACTAAGTTATGATTCTTGGTGTACTACTTTTACATTTTATAGACATAATTTGGAAGAGACAAACTGTACTGTGTATTTTGAAATGCAGTCAGTTTTAGGCAAAACCAGAACTTTGATGAGATATTATCTAGGGCAATAAAGATCCACCTATAGGAACTTTGGAGGTTCTGGTTTTCTTTCACCCTTGAAGGAGTTTGTGCTACTTCACAGTGGTTTTCAAAGTAATTTTATCACTTTAAATCAACAAAAGCAAGCAGCATTTTCAAATACAACTAGTGGGAGTGCAAAGGGTAATCACTTTGAAGAACTGTTTGTCAGTGTCTAGTAAAAGTGAATACATCCACCCTACAGCCCAGAAATTCTACTCCTAGCTATGCATTAAAGAAAAATGATTATGTAAGTTCATAAAACTTGAACAAGAATCTAATAGCAGTTTTACTTTTAATAGACCCCAAACAAAACAAACCCAAATACCCACCAATAGAACAATGACTGTGATTTGCCTACACAGTGAAATACTATGCAGCCATTCAAAGGAATGAGCTACCAAGGCATGTGATGACATGCATGAATGTCACAGAAATTTTTTGGCAAAATAAAGCCCAAAGATAGGAAAGAGCACATGCTATTTGCTTTCTTATATAAAGTTCTAAAATAGGTACAATTTATCTATAGTGGTAAGTGTGAAAATAGTGGTTGTCTTTGGGGGAGGTGCCTATTGACCAGAAAGGGGCCTGAGGGAATTTTCAGTGGTAACAGAAATGTTGTATACCTTGATCTGGCTGTTTGTTATAGAGGTACATGCAAAAGTTAAAATTCTTATAGCTGTAGATTTAGGATTTCTGCATTTTATTTATGTAAATGATACCTCAGAAAAGCACTGTCGGCTTGAAAGAAAGGCCATTTCCTCCATAAAAGGAACTGAATACCAGCTGCTCCCTATCCCTATCCTCCAGCCCTTGCACCTGCTCTCCCCACATTTAGTAGACTCCTGGTTGCCTGGGAGCCACCACAGCCTAAGGAAGAACTGAAGAGCTGTGTGGATTCAATCCAAAGAGAAAAAGGGGTGACTGACCTCATTTCATTACTTTGGATGGAGCTGTATCTATGCTGTTCGGTAAAACAGCACAAATGTAAACGAGGTGTAAACTGCTTTCACATCTCATTTAGGGAACAGATGAGGCGTGAAATGCATTTCACAGGCACAAGTACTAGAGGGGTCTGCTTAGCACAGTGCAATGTTGAACATTTGTTCCTCTTCCCTCAGGGATGCAGGATTATTTCTGAACATGGCTACTGTAGGGTAGGAAGAAAAGGGGGCGGACTGTGAGGATAAGATAAAGTCCGCTGGCTGCCTCATGTCCTTACAATACCCTCCTTCTTTGCCCTGCCTGAGCAGCTCCTCCAAAGCTGTTAAGTCCAATTCAGTTACCATATCACCTCCTTGCTCATCACTCACTTTCTCAGTGGCTCTCTCCTGTAGTCACTCACAGCACTTAGCTCAGTACTCAAATTTGTCACTTACTGCCATCTGTCTTGTACTGTAATGTCAAGGAATTTGTATAGTTGCTGTAATCCAAGGCTCGATCTCAGTAGTTGCTCATTTACCCTTAAAGGAGTGAATGTGACCTGAGGCAGGATAGATAGAAATGGAAAATAATGTATCGAAGGATGGCATTATAGCGGTGAAAGCTTCTCCAAACACCAAAGGGGCATCCAGTTCCAAAGACTACTTAAAAGCTTAAAAGATTATATCATTGTATGTCTTCAAAGATCCACATATGCATACCCTGCAGGGCAAGCTTACTTAAAAAGATAAATGGAGGAATTGTGTTTTTTGATCATTGAAACAGCATTTTGCTCCCCTGTGTGAGAAAAACTTTGATATTCCATGTTGAAAATTGTTATGTCTCTTTCACCCATTTCAAAGTATTTGTCTGGTTTCATAGGTCTTCACCCAATATTGAAGGTAGGTGCTTTGAAAGGGAACAATCTGGGCTTATATTCCCAATGCCAGTGACTGATGATAGTTGCATATGTCTCTGCATCAGTGGTAGCTTATATATTGAATGTTCACTCTTTATTGAAAGTAATTAAAACATGGATGAGTCCAAGTTAGGATGCATTGAAGCTATCATACTAGAGACATTTCACTTGAAAATTCCAGTGAACTCAAGGAAATTGAGATGGTAGCACACTGAAAAAGAAATACTGCAGTAGGTTTCAGAAGATCTAAACACCAAACCTCACCACAAACTTGGCCATGAAAACTCAATTAACATCTTCAGGCTTTTATTAATTTATTTATTCTGGAATATAGTTGTACTTGTCCTGTGATCCGGTGGTTACTTTTATATTTCATCCAGGTACCCCAGTTCAGATGCACAAAAAAGTACTCATTTCCTTATTGCTTGTAAAAGCGAAGAGTTGGAAACAATCTGGAGGCTCATCATTGTGGTCCTGGATAAATAACATTTGCATATGAAGTAGGCTCACATATCCTAATTAGATGGATCTCAAAAACAAAAGATTGAGTGAAAAATAAGAGATGCAGATTGGAATTTATAGTATAATAACATTTAGGTAAAGAAACACTCAATAGTTAAGGAGAACACAAATGAGTATTAGGGACGAGGAGAGAAAGATAACATGAAATGTTGACTAAAATAAAGAAGGACTTATACAGAACTGCACAGTAATTATTAAGACATTCAATTAGGATTTAGAAAAACACAGAAAAAGATAGGCGGCAATTCCTAGGTGAACAAGGTTGTGCTTTCATTGTTTTTCTCAAGATAGGGCCGAAAATCTCAAAATTCTCAGTAGTCTTAAATATGTGGTGGGATCATCACTATTTTCGAAAAGAGACTAGACCCCCGTGTGTCTAAACAGTATATGTTGTACATTGTAAATGGTAGATTGTCACATATTTTGCTCAGTATTAACAATGAAAGTATTGGTAATGCAATGTTAATTGAGATCATGCCAACATTTAATTAATTTGAAGTACAATAGATCATTTGTCAATAAAGGCGGGGGTAAAACATTAATTGAAACATATGTGAATGGTTATTTGCTGAGTGTAGGAAACATCCCACAATTAAATATAATCACAGTGTGATTGATTTTAATTGATTCAACATAGGTTCTTGTGGCATAAGTCTGTCAGTAAAACTTACGATTGAGTCTCATTATGAAAAGTAGTTATTAAGCCAAGCAGCGATAAGGTGGAGCAACAGCAAGTTGCTTTCCTCCTAATTCTAAGGGAATAAGGCCAGAATCCCTGGGAGGCCAACTATAGCCAGAGATTGGGTATTCTAGGAAGGTGGGAGAGGAACCTAAGAGAGTCTTTAGGCTTATGTGGAAGCATACTTGAGTCTTGAAAATGGAAATTGATTTTTCAAAGCTTTGAAGAGGAAAGGACTGAGTAGGAAACTGAATCCAGAGGTGAGTGGGGAAGGAGATAAGACCAGTATTTCCATCTACCAAGTATAGAGACAAGCAAGGATCAGATATACCTTGAGATCTCCAGCTCCATGCAGACTAGATGTTCCAAAGGCTATGAAAATCACAGGAAAGGCAGGACCTCCAAGTCTTATGAGAGAGCATTCTTATTGCACATCAGAGTACTAACCAACCAGGAAGATCTGCTGGACCCTGAATCTCAGTCCTGATTTGTCCATAAGTACAGTTGCCCACACTGCAGTCTGGGAAGTCTTATTCAGCATTCCCAGTTCTGCCTGTGATTCTAACAGGCACTCAAAGCCAAAGCATTCATACAGAGTGTCTAAAGCCTTCCATGATGTGTTCCCATGAACTTCTATAACTTTTTCTCCTCTACTCTGTGGGGAAAGCCTAACCTGCTTACGAAGTGCTTTTTAATAGGGGTTGCATGTGTATATTAAAGCTTTTCTGCATTTTCTCCAAAGTAAAACAGTCATACAGTTAATAGCTAATCTTTGTCCTTAGTTCTTGGCATAGAACTTTAAAACCCTCAGGAACTTCCTTAGTGACAGGAGTGACTTCATTATGCCTATGAGATAGCCATATGGTAAGAGGGTCCATACAAAGCTTTAGTATGGGAGCTAATGACCAGAAATGTTAGCTACATTCTTAGACATTTTGGAACTTTAAAACAGTCCAATCCCAATTAGTTAATCTGTCATGTCTATGAAGTGAAATTTGTCACTGACTCTGGATACTGAGACCCTGCAGAGCTTTCTGGCTGGTGAGCACATGGATGTGCAAGAAGAGTGACGCACCTAGATTTGGCAGGGAAAAGTCATAGAAGTCCCATGTGTTCCTCCTTGGCCCTGACTTTGCCTATGCATCTTTCCATTTGACTACTCCTGGGTATCCATTATATGATAAAATTATGATCATAAGTTACCTTCAGTGAATTCAATGAGTTGTTCTAGCAAATTATAAAACATAAATGAATCATGGAAACCTCCACATTTATAGCTAGTTTGTCAGTAGTGCTGATGGTCCCTGAGACTTGCAGCTGACATCTAAAGTGGAGGCAGGTTCATAAGGGAATTTGACCTTAACTTGTGGCATCTGTACTAACACCAGGTAGTAGGTGTCAGAACTGAAGTGGGTTGTAGGACCTTCCAATGGTGTCAGAGAATTGGTGTCAGAACATAAAAGCTTAAGTCAAGAAACTGGATGTCATTCTTAAGAGACTTTCCTAAAAAGTAAAAGTAAAGGAATAGAAAGTGAGACAAAGAAAGGAGAAAAACCAGTGTAGCATACATTAATCACTGGTTACTTTTGTGAAAAACTACAATTCAGTGCTTTTGGAGGTTCTTTAAGAAAACATGAAAGATGCATCTACAAAGACAGAGAGACCAAGGACTTCTATCACTGATTCTCTTCTCAATTTGTTAGGGGTTATTCCAGGGGAGGCGAGTTTTTACTCCTTCCACCACTCAGCTTGTACCTGAGCAAAGCTAAATGATTTCATTGGTTTCAGAGAAAATCCTGTCACAACAAAGCAGAGAGTCATGAACTCGTGGTCCATGACTTAAGGTGAGGATGCCAGAAACATGCAAGAATCAGAGGTTTGAAATTAAGTGACTTGGTTCATGACAAATATTGGTTATACGAATGAGTCTCAATGTCCTTTATAAAGGAGCTCAAGCAGCTTTTTTAGACTAGAATCATAAACAAATCATTTGTTAGGCACCACTGGAGCTTTAGAATGTCTTTCTCAACCTCTCAGTTCCATCCATGACCCCAAAAGTAGAAATAATGCTAAGAACTACTTGAAAATAACTCACCGTGATTTTCATAGCATTTGACATTGATCCTCTTGCAAGAACTGATCAAATTAGGAATTATATCAGTGCGAAAGAAGCTAATCATTGAACCAGCCAGTAGCCCTTGAATTTAACAAGGAAGAAGTTCAGGCTTTCAGTGTTAGAGCTAGAGTAGAAACATAACGAAGATATCCAAGTCCCCATAATAAAGTACCCAGATACTATAGGATTGTGCCAAAGGGGCCTGAGGAAGAATTATCTTGGAGAAAGCAAATATCTAGTTCTCAAACTACATTATAACATTCACAGAGCCCTGAATTATGGCTGTGATCCTGAAAGAGGATTCAATTTTTTCCTGACAACTATGTAATAGTACCACACTGATGCTAACCTGAATGAGTGCTATATTCCTGGTCAGTATAAGAGCCCAACAGAACAGGCTGTTTGCAGTGGAAGTGAAGTGGAAGTGATCCCTAGATGCCCAGGCTGAACCCCACTAGGATCTGAATTACATACCTTAAGAGGTACTCTTCTCCATCCATACCAATTTAGGCCAGCAATTATTCCAATGAGCAGTATCCCAGAGACGCTTATTGATCTGAGTTTTAGATGGAGAAAGCACAACTAAGAAATACAAGTAAAAATATGAAATACTAATATGGATAAGGTAAGTTGCATGTGTGCTTGTCAAGAGCAAAGTAAGAAGGATCAAGTAGGCATATACTTTGGTCAGTTCTGGAATGTTTTTGTTTTTGTTTTTTTGTTTGTTTGTTTGTTTGTTTTAATTTTAAAGAAAATAGGACAAAACAAAACAGAACAGAATGAAAAAAACAAAAGAAAACAGTATAGAGTCAAACATAATATAGCATTTCAAAGGAGAACACTGCAAGCTATACAGGTTTTTTTAAAGTATATACATCTGGTACATTAAAAATAAAATTTCCTTCCTAAGACAAATCACAACATTCAATTGCACTTGATTTTAAAAGGATCAACTTTAATAACAGGTGGGAAATTGACATAAATCCTAACTTTATTTTCCTGTATGTGATGACTTCATTCTTTTATCCTGCAACCAGATTTTCACTAGATAATGGGAAAACTTGCTAAGCCCATGTTCTTCCAATCTGGGGATAATCACTACAGACAGAAGATATTCTATTCTAGCTCCCTCTGCCTAAGGGAGGTTAGCACTTGCTAACACTTAGGCTTGAGATACAAGATACAACACCAAAGAAAGGTATACAAGGAGTAGGGTAGTACGTAGTGTTCAAGTTCAACAAACATAACAGCCTCTATACATATGTACCATTTGCTCCATTTATTCGTTCCATAAATGTATTTAACACCTACTACAGAGCAGATTCTACTAAGTACTGAGACACATGAACAAAACCAGTAGAGCTCTTAGCCTCACAGAACCTACAGTGTAGTGTTTCTACTTAACTTTTGGGATAAGTTACTTAATCCCTTAACTTCAGTTACCTTATCTGTAAAGAGATAATATTTATTTTGCGTTGTTATTGCAGGAGAAATTAACATGGTGTTTGGGCTCAGCACTAGCAGTTCAATCTGTGGTAATGTGCCCAGGGGTAACAACTGTGATGATCCCATTACCTCCAATTCCGCAGTGAGATTTTAGAAATGTTTCTGACTGCACAGCTTCCCAATTTTGTTTTTCACCTTTGTTGGAGATTTTGTGCACTGACG
>RJWT010045068.1:0-11679 GCA_004365215.1 Cuniculus paca
TGAGTACAGTACAATAAATGAGAGAGACCACATTCATACAACTCATAGCATATTATTATACTTCTTCTATTTTATTATTAGTTATTGCTAATAATCTCTTAAAGTATCTAGTTTATAAATTAAACTTTATAATAGGTATGTGTGCGTGCATGTATGTACAGGAAATATATATGTATATATATGGGGTATATATGTACATATGGGGTATATATGTATGCACAGGAAATATATATATATATTATATATATATGGGTTAGTAGGATCTGCAGTTTTGGGACATCTATTGGGAGTCCTAGAACATAACCTTAGATGATAAGGGGGGACTACTGTATATCGAAGCTACAGTAGAAAAAAAAGGACATTTGAATAAGTTCTGAACAAAGATCAAATGCAGGACATGGCCAGGAAAACATGATCAAATAAAAAGCAAAACATATGGCCATAGAATTCTTTGATAAATCAAGGTGGTGCCTCAGAATACCTTCAGTCGTACAAATGATCCCTTAAAGAGATGTAAGAGTGTATCTGAAAATATTCACAAACAACAGAGAAGAGTTCATGTCTGTGAGCTCTGTGAATGTGGCTCTCATCTAATAGAGTGAACTCTAGGAAGAAGATTCACAGGAGACCTACTAAGTTCTTAGAGTTACATATGTAGAAATAATATCAGCTTACTTGAAGGGGTACATTACAGGAGAAGACAGAATGATATTATCAGGAAGGAGGCTTACAGAGCTATTTATCTGTGAGTAGGCGCTACCTTACGTGAAAAAAGAAAGTTTATTTAGAGTGGAATCAAGAGTCCAGAAGGCAGAGTAGAAAGCCAGAGACAATTCTTTCCAGACTATGAGACCTACATAAAAACTACCAAAATGTGTCCAATTGAATTTCAGAATTTCTATGGACCAGTGGCTCCTTCACATCTCCCATTAAACTCCTTTTTAAAACTTAATTTGATACTTTTGATATGCTTAATGATCATATTTGTCATACAGAATCTGTGCCTGTACATAATATATCTTAATTCTTCTTTTTCCCTATTTCCCTCTCCTCCCTTTAATCCTTTTCCCCTCCTTATTTACATAAGTTTTGCTTCCATCTGTTTCCTTCTATTCTCTTCTGTTTTCTTTTTCTATTCCTTCCCTTCCTCCTTTCCCTACCTTGTTCTCCTTCCCATTTAAACATTTTCTTCCTACTTTCATTTTGGTCCTTATTTACATTTTTAGTTTTTCACACAAAAGAAACTATGTGATATTTAAACGCATGTGTCTGATTTATTTCACTTAAAATTATAGTCTCAAGGTGCATCCATTTACCAAAACATGTCTCAAGCTTTTCCTGCTTTACGGCACAGTAGCAATCCATTGTATATAAAAGACACATTTTCTTTATCCATTCATCCATTGATGGGCATCTGAGCTGTTTCCAAGATTTAGCTATTACAAATTTTGCTGCTATAAACATGAATGTGCATATATCTTTGAGGCATGATGCTTTCAACTCTTTTGAGAAGGTATCAAGAAGGAGAATAGCTAAGTCAAATGGAACCTCTAGTTTTAGTTTGTTGAGGAATCTCCATACTGACTTGCATGTTGGGTGTACCGATTTACACTCCCAGCAATAATGGAGAATTCCTTTTCCCCTCAGTCCTTTTAAACAGGAATCTCTATGGCAGTTATATTACTGGATCTGCCTACACTGCCATTATAGGATTTATGTAAGTGTGTTACGGAAAACAGACCAAACTTGGGAAGAAACAGCACCAAGGATGTTTAGGAGGCAGTTTATTACACGTGTGGGCTTGACTAAGATTTCTCCCTGAAGAGTCAGCCCTGCCCAGTGGGGTTCTGGGGCTTTTATGGGGAAGGAAGGGGAAGATACAAAAGCACATTCAGTGTATTATGACTGGAAGGTGACATCTTTGGGTTGCTAAAGGAGTTTGAATATCTCAAGTTACACTGTAAGGCTAACAGTTACACAAAGGCAGTAAAGCAGAAGTTACACAAACAAAGGAATATTTTGTTATCAGGCTTGACTGGATAGGTGTGCTGGGCTTTGGCAAGCGTATGTGGTGGGCTTTCTTGGCAGGCCTTTATGTAAAATTTTAAATTTCCTTTCAAGTGGAGGCGATTATTTGTCTCTTGACTTTTATACTTCTACAGATAGGGAAAAACTGTATTTGAGGAGTTACATGCAAGGAACTACATTAGAGGTAACTCATCCCCACCCAGACCTGATTTAGATTATGAGAGTCTATATTTTGAGCTGATAATTTTAATCCAATGAGATTTTTAGAGGCTTTGGTAAGGGCTAAGTGTATTTTGCATGTGAGAAGGAGATGAATCTCTGAAGGCCAGAGTCTATAATATGCATCCCTTACACATGAAATACTTCAAAGAATCAACAACTGGGATGTCATCTTATTAAAAAGCTTTTGCTGTGGCAAAAGAAATCACCAACAGAATGAAAAGACAACCCACAGAGTGGGAAAAATTTTAGTCAATGGTCCCTCAGACAAAGGACCTCTATCTAGAACATATAAAGAATTGAAAAAAATCACATTCCCCAAATTCAAAGACCCAATCAAAAATGGGTATCTGAAATGAATACCTATGTCTTCAATGAAGAAATACAAACAGCAAATAAATATATGAAAAATGTTCAAAATCACTGGTCATTCGAGAAATGCAGCTTGAAACAACACTGAGAGTCCACCTCACTCCAGAAAGAATGACTGCGATCAAGAAATCAACTGATAACAAATGCTGGTAGGGAAGTGGGGAAAAAGGAACCCTTCTCTACTGTTGGTGGCAGTGTAGACTGGTTCAACAACTGTGAAAATCAGTGTGGAGATTCTTCGAAAAACTAGGATTAGGGGTCCCATTCCACCCAGCAATTCCCCTGAGCTGTTTACATTTTAAAGCATTAACCATACAATAAGAATGTAAACCAAAATTGAAAATATCATGCCACAGTAATATAATATATGTGCACTCATGTTTATAGCAGCACAACTTGTAATAGCTAAATCTTGGAAACAACCCAAATGCCCATCAACCAAAGAATGGATAAAAATGATATAGCATTTTTATACAATGGAGTACTATTCAGCCATAAAGAAGGAGAAACTAGAGACTTTTTATAGGTAAATGAATGCAACTTGAGATCATACTCATAAGAGAAATAAATAAGACTCACATATGTAAACATCATATTGTCTTCCTGGTGTGAGAAATTGAAAGAATAAATAAGGTCTAAAATGTGTAACAAATGTAAAATGGGAGGAAGTTGATCAAAAGGAAAAAGGAACTCGGATGGGTGAAAGAGGAAAGGACAGTAGGGTAAAGGGAAAAAATACAAGTCAGTTACACTATTATTGTCTCTTAGTTCATTAAAAAGGAAGGTTTGTGCTAATATCGATCAGAGAAATTTTTATGTCCATATATTTTGTACCCTGAGCAACTACTTTGAAGATAACAACATGTAATATATTAACTATTGTTATTATCCTATTATTTTGTTATGAAATTTTGTGTTACCATTTTTCCATAAAATTTTAAAAAATAAAAAATAAAAAATGCAATCTTTAAGATGCCCTCAGTGACCACTATCTCCTGGCATTCATTCCTTTTCGGAATTCTCCCCTTTGCATGTGAGATGAACTTATTAACTTGCTTCTAAAGAATTAGAATGTGGTAGAAGAGATGCCACATCTTTCCTGAGGTTAAGTTATTAAAAAGAACTGGTTTCCATTTTGTATTCTCTTTCCCTCTCCTCTCCCTCCCTTTCCTTTTCCCTTTCCCACCTTCCTCTCTCCCTCTCCCACCCTCGCTCCCCATCTCCCTGTGTCTCTCTATCTCTCTCTCTGTCTCTATCTCTGTCTCTCTTTGTCTCTCTGTCTGTCTCTGTCTCTCTGTCTCTCTATCTCTCTCTTGTCTCTCTCTCTGTCACACACACACACAAACACACACACACACACACACACACACACATCTCCAAATGAAACTGCTGGCCAAACCAACTTCATGAAAGACTTTGAGTCAACTAAGCTATTGTCAAATCTTGACACAAAATGTTAATAACTGGCATTTATTTTAAATACAAATAGAAGAGGGGAAGAAAGCACAGAAGGAAGGAAGGAGAAAAAATATTTGGATTTTGGCTAAAAGTTTGAAGGGTTCTGTTTCTGTTTTTCTTTTGTTTTGTTTTTGCAGTAGTGAGTATGGAACTCAGGGCTTGGCATATGCTAGGCAAGTGTTGTACCACTGAGCTATAAGCCGGACCTTTTTTTGTTTATTTTTAATTTTGAGACAGGATCTCACACTGGTCTGGAACTTGGGACCTTCACACCTCACCCTCTCAGGCAGCTGGGATTACAGATAGGCAGGAACCCACCCACCCAGGTAAATTAGATTTTAATGTATTTTTCAGACTTGACTTCACAGCCTTCATTGCAGTAGATATTGTTTACCCACCTCCATCTCCCTTTTACCCAGATTAATGTGTCCATCTCCCAGCTGCCTTTAATTGCTAATTGTTAATCACCATTTCTCCCCTTCTCCAGATAATTGTCCTCAACTGATTAGATTCACTTCACCCTTCACAACCCTTTCTCAGAGGTGATCAATATTTGTTTGATATAGAGGGACATAGATCAGACTTCTTGCTTCCAAGGCTGGGTAGGAGTGGGACACTGCATGCTTGAAGTATCTGAGCATTCATAGAGATACACTTTATCTGAGACTCCATTCTTGCTTGACTTTTTTGCTTCCCTCTCTCATTAATTGGTTTTCCTGAGAGCATTCCCTCAACAAATCACAGGCTCTGCTGCTAGGGAACCAAGTTAAAACAGCCACTAAATTTCTCTAAACCTCAAATACCTGGACTGGCTCTACCTCAGAGGGTTACCATAACTTCAGTGTCATAATGTCTATGTTTTTAAAATACTATATTCTTACTTTGTTTAACCAGTTTCCAATTTGATGGCTCACGGTTCATAATTACATTTTCTGTTTAATTCAGTGAGTACTTTTTTCCAGTGAGTACATTTTGAAGGTGCCATTAGCTTGAGCTTTATACATATTAATAAGATACTAGTAAAAATAAAATATGGCAAACATATCTGGCATGATATTTTAAAAATTTTTAAACTATTAATCATACAATAAGAATTTAGTGTACCAAAGTTTTTTGTGTACTTCTTTTATTTTTTATTTTTTAAAAAATAAATAAATAAAAACGATGATACAGAATTTCAAAACAAAATAATAGGAGATTCACACTGGTTAATATATTGCACACTGTTATCTTCAAAGTAGTTGTTCACATTATAAGACATAGGTATGAAAAAACAATCAAACAATCAAACAATGAAAACACAAAAAATTTTTTGATGAACTAATACTACTATAGTTATCTATCATATATATATGAATATATATATATATATATATATATATAATCTTTAACCTTGTTTATTTTCTCTTTCCCCCACCCCAGTTGCTCTTTCTTTTTGAGCAGTTTCTTTCTCGTTCACTTTCACAATATCTATTGTACATTTTGGATCTTACTCTTTCAGTTTTTTACACAAGAGATATAATATGATATTTACACATGTGAGTCTCATTTAGTTCACTTATGAGTATGGTCTCAAGTTGCATCTATTTACCTATAAAAGCCTCAAATTTATCCTTTTTTATAACTGAGTAATACACCATTGTGCAAAAATACCACATCTTTTTTATCCATTCTTCAGTTGATGGGCATTTGGGTTGTTTCCCAAGATTTAGCTATTACAAGTTGTGCTGCTATAAACATATGAGTGCACATATATCACTGTGGCATGATGTTTTCAATTCTTCTGGGAAATACCCAGAAGAGGAATAGCTGCATTCAGTGGGACCTCCAAACCTAGTTTATTGAGGAATCTCCACACTGATTTCCACAGTGATTATAGCAGCCTACACTCCCACCAATAGTGGAAGAGGGTTCCCTTTACCTCACAGCCCCATGAGCATGTGTTATTGTTTGATTTCTTGATGGTAGCCATTCTCTTTAGAGTGAGATGGAATCTTAGTGTTCTTTTAATTTTCATCTCTCAAATGACTAGTGATGTTGAACATTTCTTCATACATTTATTTGCCATTTGTATTTCTTCATCTGAGAAGTGTGTATTCAACTCAGATGCCCATTTTTGGATTGAGTCTTTCAGTTTGCGGGCACCTGATTTTTTTCAATTCTTTATATGTTCTAGATGTAAGTCCTTTGTCTAAGGGACAGTCAAATAAATTTTTCTCCCATTCTGTGGGCTATCTTTTCATTCTGTTGGTGATTTATTCTGATGTGCAAAAACTTCTTAGTAAGATGAGATCCCAGTTGTTGATTCTTTGGAGTACTTCTCATGCAGTTTGTGTTTTGTTCACGAACTCTGTCTACCCCTATGTCTTCAAGATTTCTACCTAACTTGTCTTCCAGTATATTTACTGTTTCTATTTAATATTTAGATCTTTCATCCTTTTTTACTTTATTTTAAACATGGGTCTAGTTTTAGTCTTTTGCATGTGGAAAGCCAGCTTTTCCAGAATCATTTATTAAAGAGGCTATCTTTCTTCCAGCGAACATGTTTGGCCCCTTTGTCAAAGACAAGGAGGCTGAGTGTCTTTGTAGGTAGGCCTGTATTTTCTAATCTGTTCCACTGATCCTCAGGTCTGTTTGTTTTGCCAGTACCATGCTGATTTTATCACAATAGCTTTATAGTATTGTTTGAGGTCTGGGAATGTAAGGCCTCCTGCTTTGCCTTTGTTGCCCAGAACTGCCTTTGCTATTCTAGGTCTGTTCCATTTCTGAATGAATTTTAGGAATGTTTTCTCTAGATCTGTGAGGCATGCTAATGGTATTTTGATCAGGGTTGCATTAAACCTGTACAACAGTTTTGGGAGTATGGCCATTTTCACAGTGTTGTTTCTTCCTACCCAAAAACAAGGAATATCTTTAGATTTTCTGATACCTTCTTCAACCTCCTTTTTCAAAATACTGTAGTGTTCAATATATAGATATTTTGCATCCTTTGTTAGATTGATTACTAAGTATTTCATTTTGGGGGCACTATTTTGAAAGGTGTTATTTTCATAATTTCTCTCCCAGGGAGTTTGTTGTATATAGGAACACTATTGATTTTTGAGTTTTCACTTTGTATCCAGCTATGCTGCTGAATTTGTTTATTAACTCTAGTAGTCTTTTGGTGGAATTTTTGAGATCTTCTATGTAGAGTATCTTGTTATCTGCAAATAATAATAATTTAATTTCTTCCTTTCCTGTTCTTATTCCATTTATTTCTCACTTTTATCTAATTGCACTGGTTAATGTTTCCAGAATGATATTGAATAGGAGTAGCAATAGTGGACATCCTTGTGTTGTTCCTGATTTTAGAATGAAAGCTTTCAGTTTTCTCTGTTTAGTATGATGTTAGCTGTTGGTTTGTCATAGATGGCTTTTATCAGATTGAGATAGAGGCTGTCTATTCCAATTTTCTGTAGGGTTTTAATCATGATTGAATGTCAGACTTTTTCAAAAGCTTTTTCTTCATCTGTTGAGATGATCTTGTGATTTTTGTCTTTGCCTCTGTTGACGTGGTGTATTATGTTTATTCATTTGCGTATGTTGAACCATCCCTGCATTCCTAAGATGAATCCCACTTGGTCATGGTTTATGATCTTCTTGATGATTTGCTGCATTCTGTTTGCTAGTATTTTATTGAGAATTTTTGCATCTATGTTCATTAGGGAGATTGGCCTGTAGTTCTCCTTTTTGGTTGGGTCTTTCTCTGGTTTTGGTATCAGAGTAATACTTGCCTCCAGGAATGAGTTAGGGAGACTTGCTTCCCTTTCAATTTCATTAAAGAGTTTGAGGAGTATTGGTGGTAAATCTTCTCTAAATTTCTTGTAGAATTTGGCTGTGAATCCATCAGGACCTCAGCCTTTTTATTATCTTAAAGAGAATAAAACCAAGCAAAATAAAACAGAATAAAACCAATCAAAACAAACCAGTTTAAGTGACATGGGACCTCAAAACAATACAAAATCAACAATAGTTACCACAATGCCTCTTGTTGTCTTCAAAATAGCTGCAGATACCTTCAGACATAGTACAAATCAAACAAAATAGAACAGAATAGAACCAATATAAACAAAACAATGAATGCAATAAAGGACTTCAAAACAAGACAATAGTAAATCCAAAATGGCTGCCATAATATATCTTGCTATCTTTGAAATAGCTACCCATCCATCAGATATAACAAAAACAAACAAAACAAAGCAGAATAAAACCCAACCCACAAAACAATGAAAATGATATAGGACCTCAAAACAAGACAGTAGGGAATCAACTATGGCTATCACCTTCAGGAGGAGATCCTCCATAGATGCCACACTGCATATTGTTATCCTCTGAATAGATGATCCAGACCACTGGCCCTAGACCTGCAAAGTCAGTGAAACACTAAACACCATAAGTATCAAATTGCATTTCACCTCAATAGCTATCATTGCAGCCTATGTTTTCTCCAAATGAGTCAGTTGTTTATGGGATGGGGGAGTGGGGAGTTGGCTCTTCTTGTTTCCCAGTCCACATGTCAGAAGGGGCTGGGGTCTGGCTGTCCTCTTGCTTGGCAGCAGTCTGTCCATGGCACTGGTTCGCAGGGAGGGCTTGCTTCTTGGTAAATCCTTGCTCTTTCTCCTGCAGTCTGTGAATGGCACTGACTCATGGGGAAAGGCTGAGGTCTGGCTGGCTCCCCACTGGCAGTGGCCCACTCATGGCACTGGTTTGCAGGAAGGGCTTGCTTCTTGGTAAATCCTTATTCTCTTTCCCTGCAGTCCATGACCTCAGCCTTTCTTTGTTGGTAAGATTTTAATTACATTTTCAATTTCAGTAATTGATATTGAGTTATTCAAAAAGTTTTATATCTTTTTGACTCAGCTTTGGTAATTGATAAGCCTCTAGGAATCTGCCCATTCTGCGTTTTTCCAGTCTATGCAAGTAAAGATTTTCTTTAATTTCAAAGAAAAAAAACACACAGAAAAATCAAGAAGCTAACAAACAAAAACCAACAACAAAAGCAAAAAGACAGCAACAACAACAAAAATAATAGCGATATAGAATTTCAAACCAACATGATAGAAATTTAACAGTGTTTCTTATATTGCATATTGCTATCTTCAGAACAGTTGTTCAGGTTAGCAGATACAGCCATGCAAATTTGATCAAACAATATAATTTCCCTTTGAGCAGTTTCTTTCCCTTTTCAAAGTAGGTATTGATAATCTTCTGAATCTCTACAGAAACTGTAGTAATTTTACCGTTTTCATTCCTCATTGCATGAACTTCAGTTTTTTTCTTTCCTTTTCTTGATAAGGTTATCTAAGCGTTTATCAATTTTGTTTATTCTTCCAAAGAACCAACTCTTCAATTCATTAATTTTTTGTATTGTTTTCTTAGTCTCAATTGAATTAATTTCTGCTCTGATCATTATTATTTCCCCCCTTCTATGAGCTTTGTTCTTGACTTGCTATTCTTTTTCTAGAAGCCTGAGGTGCAGCATTAGGTTGTTTATTTGTGTTCGTTCTGTTTTCCTGATGTGAGCATTTACTGCTATATATTTCCCTCTTAGGACTGCTTTCATTGCATCCTACACATTCCAGTATGCTGTGCTTGCATTTTCATTAACTTGTAGATATTGTTTAATTTCTTCATTAATTTCATCTGTGACCCACTGTTTGTTCAGGAGGGTGTTATTTACTTTCCACGTGTTTTTGCAGTTTCTTTTGCAATTAATATCCAATTTCAGTGCACTATGCCCAAATAGTATGCATGGAATAACTTCAACTCCTTTACATTTATTTAAGCATGTTCCATGGGCTAGTATATGGTGTATTTTAGAAAACATTCCATGTACAGCTGAGAAGAATGTGCATTCTGATGTTGTTGGGTGGAACACTCTGTAAACATGTATTAAGTCCATTTGTTTACAGGTTTCACTGAGTTCTGTTATTTCTTTGCTGAAATTTTGTCTAGTTGATTTGTTACTTTGTGACAACGGGGTATTGAGGTCTCCCATTACAATTGTGTTATTGCATATTTGAGTTTTCATGTCCATTAATACTTGTCTCATATAGTTGAGTGCTCCCATAATTGCTGCATATATATTTATGAATGTTATCTCTTCCTCTTGAGTTGTCCCACTAACAAGTATATAGTGACGTTCTTTAGCTCTTTTGATCATTATTGGTTTGATGTTCACATTGTCTGAAAACAATAGCTACCCTTGCTTTTTTCTGGGTTTCTGTTGCATGGAATATTGTTTTTCATCCTTTGACTTTCAGTCTATAAGTTTCTTTTTTATTTAAATGTGTTTCTTGTTAGATCTTGTTTCTTGATCCATTTTGTCCATCTGTTTCTTTTAATTAGTGAATTGAGGGCATTTACATTGATGGTTATAACTGGTATGTATAGGCTTATCTTTATCATGTTATTTTCCTGTTGTTGGTTCCCTGCTTTTCCCCTTTGTTTAATTGCTTGCCTTGCTTGGTGGTTTCTTTCTGTTACTGTTCTGGGAATTTTGATCATTTTTATCTCTATCTAGAATATCTTTCAGTACTCTTTCTAGGGTTAGTTTAGTGGACATGGATTTCTTCAGTTGTTCTTTGTCATGGAAGTATCTTATGTCTCCATTAATTTTGAAAGATAGTTTTGCAGGGTACAAGTTGGAAGTTGTTTTCTTTCAGGCTTCAAAAACTTCACTCTAAGGTCTTCTTGACTTCAGGGTTTGTGTTGAGAAGTCAACCATGATTCTAATGGGTTTTCTTTGATAGGTGATCTGTTTCTTTTCTCTAACAGCTTTTTATATTCTTTTTTTATGCTGAATATCTGAAATCTTTATTATTATATATTTGGGTATAGATTTATTTTGGTTATGATTGTTTGGAGTTCTATATGCCTCACTTATCTGTATATCAGATTCTATTCTCATGCTTGGGAAATTTTCTGCTATTCCTTGTGCAAATAGTTTTTTTTTATGTCATTTGTGTTGACTCTTGCTTCTTCATTGACACCAATAACTCTTATATTATTTTTCTTTGCATTGTCTTGGATCTGTTGAACTGTTATTTCATGGTTCCTTGTTATTTTTAAGAGCTCTTTTTTTTTTTTCATGATCGCTAGGCACAATCCTGTCTTCAAGGCCTAAAAATCTATGTTCATTTTCATTCAAGCAGTTTTGCCAGCTTTAAGTGGAATTTTTAATTTCCTGGATATCTCTTTGAATCTCTTTCATGCATTCTATTTCTTTCCTATATTGTTCATTCAAGGTTTCCATCATTTTCCTATGCTTCTGTACTTCTTTTTTAATCTATGTCTTCTCTAGCTATGGAGATCAATTCCTTCATTAAAATTGCCATTTTGTTAACCTCAGAAATTATTTCTGATCTGATTTACTCTATAGCCTCATGAATTTGTTTCCTTGCTTCACTTGCTATCTTTTCAGAAATTTCAGGTGGTGCCTTCCAATATATTGTATGTCGAT
The DNA here is from genome assembly GCA_004365215.1 of Cuniculus paca. NCBI lineage: Eukaryota > Metazoa > Chordata > Mammalia > Rodentia > Cuniculidae > Cuniculus > Cuniculus paca. Next base: position 11,579 of record RJWT010045068.1, read on the forward strand.
GTTTCCTGCACTTCTTTGAAATGGGCTGGGGATCTGAGATTGCATTTTGCTTTTTTGTTTTGTCATTTTCATCTTTTGAGTAATATTTTGGTCTTTTCAAT